>VZRL01006024.1:815595-841842 GCA_013397895.1 Origma solitaria
TCACCTGTTTCCTACTACTGTTCCACCTTCATCTGCCAAAAGTGATCTGCAAGAGATACTCTTGTGTTAGAACAAGACACAGTCACACAATTTAGGAATAAAATGCTTTTTTGGATCTTGTAGGCACACGTGTCTCAGAGCCTAATGGTCTAAAGAATATTGCTGGAAGTTTGGTGCTGCCATCTGGGTATTAGAAGTTAGAAGCATAGTCTTGTTTAAGGACACTGTAAATGAATGGATTTATTTTCAGTATTTTTGAGCTGCTGTGTTTGCACAGAAATTAATTAAACTATTTTTTTCCAGTTGCTAAAGATACAAAAACAAGTATTGAAATACTGTCTTACTAAATCCTTTCATATCTGTTGCACTGAACACACTCAGATATGCCAGAACATAAATTAAATCCCTGAGTTGCTGGGCAATCCAGAATCAAACTGCAGCTAACCAAACAGGTCTCTGGGTCTGAAGCCAGAATCTCGGGCTCTTCTGCTTGAGGTGGCATTCTTGGAGAAAGATAAGAGGCCAGTTAAGAAAAAGAAGGGGAAATTCTGCATTTTTTAAACATTTGTTTACTTGTCTCTTTCTGTTACAGGGTGATATCTTTATCACTAGGATGATGATATTTGGTATTCTTGCCTAGAATAATAGCTTTGATCTTTGAACAATGCCTATGATCTTTTATTTCTTATATAATTTAAAAAACCCCAAACAAACAGGAAAAAAAAACCCACCCCACACACAACTTCCAAAACAGAATACCAAACAGGCCTCAGGAAAATGGGTGAATCAACACATACTCATGCAGTTTGAACAAAGCAGTATGTATTGTTCCATAAAACCCACTATTCTTTAGAGGTGATAGACAGTGTTTGCTTTTTGTGCATGTGTGTGATTTGGTGTTCTGGTGTCTCGTATTTATTATTAGTGAGTAGTTAGATGAATGTAATCACCTTAAAACAGCCTTCACAATCTGTGATCTTTAAGAGCTCCGCGTAGGGGTAACCAGAGTTACTGTGGGTCACACCTCATGACAGACATCTGGTTTGGGAAAGGTTGTAGTGTATTTGCCAGCAAAATACACGATGCATGAGCTATACTCTAGATAGGGTCCCTTGAGGAGGAATTAATATATTAATAGAATTTTTTTTAGATGAGTGAGATTACTGAATTTGGGCTGATTTTCCTGAAATTCATTATTTTTAAAAATTACTATTAATGTCTTTCTGTCAGATCAGAACTTGCCCAGTTTGTAGGCTGCATGTGGAACTCTATCTGATTAATGTTTTGTGCATTTTCTTTGTTTTAAATTAGATCCTTCCCTTCCAAAGCCAAACGTGAGACAGCCACGTAAGTAACTCTTAAAACAATCTCTTTTAAGCTTTAAAAGTTTGTCCAGAAAGCATTAGAGAAATGAAGAAAATTCTCTTCAAGCTGAGTAGGTGCATGTTTAATTCAGGGACAGAATAGAGCTTTGGCTGTATTGCTGATTGAGGGGTTCCCATCAGTGTTCAGAGGACTGTGACTTTTTGCGTGTGTGAAAATCAAGTTTGAGGAAATACCATTGAGTCTCAGCCTTAGCAAGTTCATGTGCTGATGTGTATGAGTTATCTCTCCCTTCTCTGCTGAGGCCACTGCTTCCCAATAGCAGTGTTGGAGCAGCAGTGCCATCCCTCAGAGTTTCTGTGCCCTGCCTGTGTCCTATTTCAGGCCTCATCCTATCCTGCACCCCAGCTGGCCACAGCCCCAGGTACTCCTGCACCAGCACTTACAGGCCATGCTTAGATGAGGTCACCGCCTCAATATGGATTAATGGATTAATGTCTTTGGTTTTAATGTTGTCTTGGTGTAGTGAATTGATCAGGGTCCATTAATGACCCAGAAAAGGAGAGAAGCAGCACTAGAAGAAAATAATAAAAAGGAAGGAGCAGATGATGTGCAGCCAAAAGGAGGAATGAATGGAGAAAAGGGAAATTTAAAGAGGAATTGCAAAGAAGGTTTTTCCTCTTCTCCTGTCCCTGTGTCTTCAAGACTAAATTTGTTCAAAATAGCAAAGGCAGTGAGCAATTATGCTTCTGCTACTTCTACATGCAACTTTCTTCTCCCCACCGTTTCTCAGAGGAGAGGACACTGACTTGTGCCTGGTAGAAAAAACAGTTGCGTTTAGGAGCGTTTTGTGTTTGCATTTGAAATGACTTGAACTAGCCAAAGGAACCAGAAAGAGTCTCAGAGAAAAAATGAAAAACAAACCTAAGACATTATCTGTCAGGAGTTATATATGCAAACTGGGCCACAGGCACCCAGAAATGGGTCCTGAAGGCCCTTTCCAATAGGAGCTGCTGGAGAAGACTTTTGTCAAAAGAGGATGGGAGATGTCCTTAGGGACATCTGCTGGATGCAGAATGTGTAAAGAGAGGGTGTTGGTTGTGTTTGGAGAACTGAAAATTCCACTGAAGGGTACTACTAATATCCAGTCAACTCATTTCCTGGCCAGCAGAGTCAGTAAAATGTTATTCACTAGCCTTAGTGATTTTCTGCACTGGGAGACATTTAAAATACTAAAACTAGAAATCAGTTTTTAAGAAGTTTCCCCAAATGATTGCTGAGTGGTTTTTTTTTTTTTTAAGTATTTCTGTTTAGCAAAAAGAAAAACACAGAGGCCAAAAATTTTTCTGTTTGGATGATTAGCATTGGGGGGGCAATACATCCAGGAAGCAGATGCTGTTACCCTTGAAACAGTCCTACAAAAGGGCCTCTCCCCTAGAAAGTGATTTACGTGTGTGTGTGTGCTTCTATTTTTGTGTTCTGGAATTAATTTCAGTTATTGAAAGCATTGCCAAATGTGAAAAACAATTGTTTCTATTTATGTTTTCGCTGACTTTTTGCTGGCTTCTCTTCCCTCTTAACAGCAGTTCCCTTCTCCACCTAGATTTCAGACTGAACTTGAGGAGATGTAGGGGAAAGTTTGCTTGAATGTTAGGCCATTTAAATGAAAAGCATTTTTGCCCAAAATCTCATCCTTTTTAAAAGCACACTTTAAAGATATATGAATATTTAATTGAAAACAAGTTATTAACAGTTAACTGAAAATGCTTAATTTTTGCAGTATTTTCCAGATTTGGGTATGCTGAGCTGGGGTTTTACTTTGTGATGTGGAGTAGTTGGTTGGACTGAAGCCACTCTGAAAACATCACTTTTATTTCCTTGATGCAAATCTGCCAGTCTGTGTCTCAAAATGGTGCTTAGTTAACTACGAAATTTTAAAAAGCTCTTCCATAGGAGAGTAAGGGTGAATTTTTGTACAACTGTATGTGCCACTGACAATAAGAAGTGCTGTGTTTCCCTGTGTAGCTGTGCTGTATGGGCTGGACATGCTGACGGTGGTGGGCATCGCCTTTGCGGCGTTCGTGATCGGAGCCCTGCTGACGGGAGCGCTCTGGTTTATCTACTCACGCACAGGTACGAGGCCTCTGAACCACTGCAAGGTGGGAGGGAAGCGGAAGGGAGCCAGCACTGGTTATCCTGGGCTTCTTCTTTTCTTGCTCTCTCCTCTTACTCAGGAGTTTTCCAGCAGCTCCTCCCATGAGCTCTGTTGCGCATCAGCCGAGCGATACCCGCCCTTCCCTAAAGGGAGATGTTACGTGTTATAATTTAAAATTTGCTAAAATAATTTTAAACGCAAGTCTTGAAAACTCAGCTGGGACATGAGTAAAACTGACTATTCCTGGCTTGTGTATTATCATTAGTAGCTTCTCTGTATTTCAAATTTAGTTAATATTTCAGTTAATGGATCCCTTTTGATTTCCATATTACCTTTTAAAAATTTTTTTGCAGTTACTACATTAGGCTGATGTGTAAAAGAAGTGGGCCAAATGGTTAAGAGAATGCTTTATCTAAATAGACATATTCTGAATATAACTAGACTCGAAAATTTTTCTTGGGCCTTGATTACATAGAATGTTTGCCCCAATTATCTATTCTTCCATTCTTCAACTACTGTATTCAATTGCTAGAAGTTATGTGTAATCGTACTTAATTGTAAGGAATAATTAAGGAATGTGTCTGCATTGATGCAGTCTTTATGCATAGATAATTTTCCAGTATCTCCCTAGAATTTTTTACCATGCTAAACTAAATTAGCAAAAATGGAACACTGTATTGAAAGAAGGTGGCATTTTGGGAGCTTTCTGTTGCATGCCACAGACAAAGACTGGACACCAATGGAGCGTTGATTTCCAGCCTATGACCTTAAATGCTTGTGGATTATGGGGTGCCTCAGGATCCTTAGAGTGTGCTGGGTTCCCAGTTACTTCCACTTTTGACCTCACAAGACCCTACCAAGATCTCTGGGAGGTGGGAAAAATGTGAGGTCAAGTACTCCAAACCTGTGCAGCTCTGGAACACTGAAATTTGCTAGTAGTCCACTTCACGGTTTTGTGGTTTTTTCGGCATCTAAAACCTCATGGAAGCTATGTAGGAGTAAGAATCCTGCCCTGTTGGTCAGAGCTTCTGTAAATATTATGACCTAGGAGCTTATGTTAATTTGGAAAAAAAATTATGGTGTTTTTCCCAGTTGGCAGTGCAACAATTTTGTAACAGCAGTTTAATACTTCTCAGTACATCAGCTGTGTATGAAACTTGTTTGGAATTGAAGCAAACATGGAAAATTTAAAGGTTGTGATAATATGTATAAATTTGTATAATTCTATAAATTGTATAATTCTGTCTTATATAAGTACTGAAACATTGTGGAAGAAAAATAAGTGCTATTTCAGTGAGTAAATGGGAAGTTAAGAAAGTATTTCCCAAATCAGTAACCTTTATTAACAAAAAATTTTAACTAATTGTTAAATTAATACCTTTGGTCCTGCATTTGTGGAAGTTCAATCTGTATTCTCATACAGAACCATCTATAGACATATGTTGTGTGTCAGTACTCAAGGAACACTGGGAAGCCAACATGATAAATCCTTCAGCAACAGTAGAACTTGGACCAATCCCATTAGAAGATTTATATTAACAAAGTACATCAGTCATGGTGACCACATACAAGTAGTGGAGAGGGCAGCTGCTCTGGCTTTGTGTTTGAGAGATGAAAATAGGTGGAGAAAAAGGTCAGGCAAAAAGTAGTAAATGAATATAAGAAAGAAAGGGGACACTAACTCATCAGATTAGAGAACCACAGAAATGATAAAAATTATCTAGGAAGTTGTTTGGTTCAGATTTTCAAAGGATTGTGAAAGGAGCATAGGTTCCTGTGCACATAATTTTTCTGTGCATAGTATCTTGTATCTACAAAGCATAACTTGTAGCAGAGTGCAGTGAAGGCTCTGGCACAGTCTCTTAGAGCACAAGTGCTGTGGCAGACAAGATAATCTAGCTGCAGTGGAAACATTTTAGAGCTTGCTGCAGACTTTTATTAACATGAGGAGGGGAAAAAAAAAAGATAATCTAAATTTCATCTGCAGAGTAGCTGTCTTTTGGCTTTAGAGAATTTATGCATTGCTAAATTGTGTTCTGAAATCTCATCTTTTAATGTAAATAGTACTGGGTTTCTAACAAATGATTTAGACCAAAGGTTGGAAAATATGAGTTCATTCTAAAACTGTGTTTTGCTGGTACTCAGACCACAGATAAAAGCTACTGCTGGTAGAGAATGGCATCTTGGGATGTGTGGAGTAAGTTATTTTTGATGCTGTAATGCTATATGCAATGCAGCAAAAGACCACCTTTTTGCCAGTAGTAGATTTGCTGATACACTTTTATCAGTGTGTCTCTATTGCTAACAGAGCTAAGTGTTACATGAATGATCTCTTTCGTTCATCTTGATAGGCCCTTAACATTAAAACCTCAAGCAAGTGATGGCAGAAAGGAACTACAAAACAGATAGAATTTAATCTGCAGATATTGAGCAAGGGTTGTTGTGTTATCATGTAGGGCTTTTGCTGATTTCAGTCGTGAAAAAATTTCTACCAAAGCATCACAGTTGTGCTTTAGAATACTCTAGATTTTCTGAAACAATTCAACATGGAGTAGAGATGCCCTATGATACATGGGTAGTAAGAGAAGAGAGAATGAAAGCTAATATTAGAACAACAGAGGAGGAATCTGAGCCATCTTCTCTGCAAAGCAACTCAGTATTTTGATCCTTTCCCTAGTCTGTTAAAGGACATGAAAGGTGTTGGTCCTGCCTGGAGAGGATCCAAGAACAAAGGAAAATAGCAGGCATTTGCCATAATTAACCTCATTTATCTGGGGGTCTTGTAAAGAAGCAAAAATTTTGTAGTGTACATGAATGCAGAAACTCTTCATAATGTAACTATATAAATACGTATCGATGTAATATCTTTCTTAGTAGGGGTCATTGAGCATGTTCAGGAGGGACAGGCACAAGCCTGATTAGTTAATGAGACCGTTAAACCTTGTAAAGTGTGTTAAAGAAAACATCCGTGCCTGCGTTCTCTTAGGAAGCGTGCTTTCCTTCTCCAGGCAGTGTTGCAAGTTAAGAGGATAAAGTGTTCCAAAATTTGAGAAGTTAAAAGCGTCCCTCCTCCCCCACTTCTCCCTTTTTTATGGGATCTGATTTAAAGTAAACTGACATAGCAACCAATTATATTTGGCAGATGGAGATAGAAAAGCAAACATTCAGACTTCCTGGACAGGGAGTACAACTGGCAGCTTTCCTAAGTGTGAATAATAAAATGCATGCTGTCGCGTTCAGATGGGTAAAAGCTTGTTTACTGTCAATAGATGAGACGTGTCCATTCTGAGCAGTTCTGGTTCAGTAACGTGAGATACATGAAGCTCTTTACACCAAAAAGACAGGTGGAGAATCTTCAGTGATAGTTTACATTTCTTTACATCCTTTTCTTGAATAGCTTTTTTTGAAAAAGCTTTGCTATGGTTTAGCTAGGTGTTGAGGAAATAAAATACAGGAAAAACCAGCCAGTCCAGATGTAGTTGCTAGGCTGTGTTCATAACATCACTGCTATTTGGGTATTCCTTTTTCTTCAGAGCATTGAGAATTTGTTATTGTTCAATAAGTGATTGCGGTGTGTCAGAGCTGCTGACTGTGCTCTGGAAATGAAGTGCTGCAGAGGCCATTACAGTGGAAGGAAGAGGTCTTCCAACCCAAACAGAAGGGAGGGTGCCTCCTAGGACACTTTCCAGAGGAGCAGGGAGGGGAAAGTGAGCCATTGGGCTTGCTGGGGAGCGTGGCACTGAGCTTTCTCTTTGCCATAAGATTAAAACGTGTTTGGCCTGTAAATGCATTTATGTTTAAATGCATACAGATTGTAATGATGTGCTGAGGCTGACCAAAGCAGTGTGTAAGCATGTGGTTTGTAAAATGGGTGACAGCAGAGCTGCAGGGAGGGGTGGGGGCTGGGGGCCCTGCTGGGGGAGCCCAGCGGCCACCCTTCCTCTGCTGCCTGAGCAGCTTCTGCAGCGGGGCTGGGAGTCTGCAGCCTCCCCTCACTGCTTTCTGATGTTTGTTGTTTAGTTTTAATAAAAGGGAGTTTGCTTATCACTGCCTTTATAAATATATCCTGCAGTACAAAAGGAAGGAAGACATGTACACAAACAACGGGATGAGAAGGAGCAAGTCAGGAGGGGAAGAAACATCCAAACAAGGCTTATGAAAGCCTTTACAGCACAATGACACATGCTTTGATTTGATACAGCTTATTCTGAGGGGTTGCAAAGCTGTTTCCAAAGCAAGTTAAAGCTGAAACTTGATTTATTTGCAGATGACTGGGGGTAGATTCTGACCTGCTGCCTATGAGCAGAAATCCACAGCTCATGGATGAGCTGTATAGTTATTTCTTACACTGGGAAAAACAGACTCAAAATCTGCTCACAAGAGTAAATGCTGGACTGAATTTAAAAACAGGATCCTCACCCTCTTTTTAAAAGTTTATTTGGCCTCCTGGGCGGTGTGGTTTAGTAGTTTAGTTTGTTGTTTTTTCTGTCCTGTCCCGTCCCTCCTTTCCTCCCCATTCCTAAACCAGTGGGGTGTAAGGCAAGAGCTGTGCGTTGTGGGGCCTTAAATGCACTTCAGCTGTGTCTGTGGCTCGAGCTAGCAGCAAAGCTGCTGGTCTCCATTACACAGAGCGCTTGCAACCTCTGCTGTGAGAAATCTTCAGACCTCCCTTGTTTGTAGCAGACCTCTGAATATTGAGCAGCCTGCAGAAGGATATTTCGTGGCCTGAGACACAAAGCGTTAAAGGCACATTTCCTCTGCAGTCACATTCCGAGAAGCTCGGGCTCTGGCAGCTGGGCAGCAGCACACAGGGCATGGGGGTGTGCCAGAGCAGCTCCTGTGGGAGGAAGCTGGCTCATCCTGGCGCTGTAACCCTCTGGATGCAGGCTGTGCCTCCAGCCTGTCGCTGAAGCAATCACTGGGAAGTGGGATCTCTACCAAATCCTGAACATGGAAGGAAGATTGGAGTGTGCAGACCTGACCCATGGCATCAGGGTCTGGATAACATAGGATAATGTGGAGCAGGAGAGTTGCATCACTGTGAACTCATGAGGCAGGAGATGTACTAGCCTTTGATTTTCCCTAATTGCTCTGCCCTTGATCCCGCAAAACATTTCTGTCTTTCTCCTTCTCTGGGAAAGCAGCCGTGCTGGTGCTGGCTGCTGCGGCAGGTCTGCAGCTCAGGCAGCAGCAGTGTGACTGTTGCTGTGCTGAGATCACACGTTCACATCCTGGAGATGAGCTCAAGGGAGGGGGCAGCTACAGTGCACATTATATAAACTTAAGTCTTGCCATCTGTTTTGAAGAGACTATTTTGTAATATTGCTAAGGTTACAGACTTGAGCACTGTAACTTTAAAAATGCCACAGTTATGGTTTCCTATGTGGCCTCATTATGATCTTTAGGCATTAAATGGCACAATTTTTGCTTTTGTGCTTAGTTGAAAGCTGGATTTTTCTCATGGAATCCCAGTTACAGGTGCAGAAGGGGTGTGAGGAGACTCCTTGTGCTTGATTTGGCAATCTAAATAATTAAGGGGTTTTAATTTATTGTCAGTAAACAGTTAACAAGAAATGGTGAGACATATTCTCCCTGCAGGTTGTAAGTGCTGCACATACTGTGATAGCTATAGGAAAACTTCCTGCATGTTGTATTAGGAGTAAATCAAGTCAAGCTTTCAGGATAGCGTTTTGTTTTTCTACATGAAGAAAACTGGCTGTGTCTCATTGTCTTGAGCTACACTTTTAGTAAATATGCTGCTCTTTAAACTGGCATTAAAACTAAAGCCTACATTTCCTGGCATTTTTCCTGGAAATAGCAAAGCTATAAAGTGTCTGAGTTGTGTAATAGGACCCATTTTGAGTGACAGCTGACGAGAGAAGATAGACAGTGTTGATCTTGGTAATTTCCATCAGCTGCTTGTAAAATGCTCAAGGAAACAGCAGTGTTATTTTCCCCATGTGCACAGCAGAGTAAGGTGCCAAAGTCTAGTAACATTTCAACAATACTCTGGTTAAGGTTTGCCACCCAATATATTAATTGCATAGAAATACAGACCACCAGAAGAGGAAGATTGGGAAGAAATAGATTCTTGTTTTCTATGACAACATTTTCAATTTCCCTTCTCCTGACCCCACTTTTTCTCTTGCCTGTCTTAGGGGAAACAGCAGGAAGACAGCAGGTCCCTACA
Organism: Origma solitaria; assembly: GCA_013397895.1. Classification (NCBI taxonomy): domain Eukaryota; kingdom Metazoa; phylum Chordata; class Aves; order Passeriformes; family Acanthizidae; genus Origma; species Origma solitaria. The sequence goes on from VZRL01006024.1 coordinate 825,264, forward strand.
TCACCGCCAGCCTCTGAGAACAGCAGTGCCGCGCACAGCATTGGCAGCACGCAGAGCACCCCCTGCTCCAGCAGCAGTGCCACCTAACCCGGGGGACACAACTGAGGAGTGACACAGGATTGTGTGTGGGCATCAGACAGCAGCTTTTTAACGTTCAAAGGATTGGTTCGGTTGCTTCTGAAAAAAATGAGGAGGGATTGTTCTACAGGAAAAAAAAAAAGACTGATTTTCTTTTGGGGAAGCCACTGTGTGTGTGAGTGTGTATATGAGCACACAAAGCATGAGTGAACACAGCCTGTTGGATCTTGTTGGCATGTTATGCTACATGTGACAAAGCTACTAATTTTACAGTACTGCAACCTGTTCTAGGGGTCTGTGGGCCCTCAATGTGAAATCTTATGCCAGTTTGGAAAAATGCTGCTTTGTCTATATGATATTTTCCTTTCCCTGAACCTTCTCATTGACACAAGGTGTTCTTTAAGGGAATTCAATCATAGAATCATAGAATGGTTTGGGTTGGAAGGGACCTTAAAGATCATCTAGTTCCAACCCCTGCTATGGGCAGGGACACCTTCCACTAGACCAGGTAGCTCAAGCCCCATCCAATGTGGGTTTGAACACTTCTCGGGATGGGACACTCACAACTTCTCTGGGCAACCTGTTCAGTGCCTCACCACCATCACAGTAAAGATTTTTTCCTAATGTCTAACCTAAACCTGCCCTATTTCAGTTTAAGCCGTTACTCCTTGTCCTATCACTACATAAGATAAGCAGAACAAAGATCTTAGGTCAAAGGATTTCTGTTTGTCTGAGCAAGAAAGCATCAAGGTGAGATCTCTTTGATAAAATAACATTTTATTATTCAGCTATGTTCAGCCACTTTTGAGTAATCTTTGTTTTGTTCAGCTTACAGCTACAGCATCTCATTTGCTTTCCTGTTGTGTTTGCCGCTTCAGGTTTGTTCCAGGTATTTTTGTTGTAATAGTCATTGATTTGCTAATTGGAAAAAAGCACACTCTAACATTCCCTCTCTTGTTTTATGGGCCAAAGCTCTTTGATAAGAGACTTTTTGATCTGCTATACCAAATACAGGCACACACAAACATTAAGACAAAGAATGGTCTTGTGCACTAACATAGATGGGTGTGTACCTTTAATGGCAATGTCTTTATCCAAATAGATATATAGCTACAGAGCCTAACTTACCACTTTACCAATTGGAAATTAGCACAGCATTCCTTCCATACATAAACATATATTGCATTCATATATCAATATACATATAAATTAAAAACTGTCTCTTCAGTTTATAATAGGTAGAGGAGATAAAGAAGTTGATTAGGTTCTAATCTTTTAGCTAGCCTAAATTCTCTTTGAAATAAGATATGGGTTTGAGGGCACAAGGAATGTACAGTAGTGCCTGTTGTTTGCTATTCTCTGAAAATAGTTGTGCAGTTGTTTGTGTCAAACTGTTGTATGAACATTGCGATTGGATAGTCCCAAAGTAGTATCGGAGTATGGAAATGGCAGAAAGGTACTAATTGTCACTCTATTTTTTGGTGTCATTGCCTTATCTTGACCTTCAAATTGATGCAAAATGAAAAGCAAAACAGGATACTTTTAATGTGTAATTGTTTGACTGCTAGTTGCCACTTTGTAATGTGTTCTACTGATCCTTCTTTAAGGAAGACAGAGCATTTTTTTCCTCTAAAAATGAGATTAATAACTTTCATTAGTTGTAGTGAAGGTTACCTGTGCTCTGCAAGAGAGGAACGGACTTCATTACACTCAAGTGATAGTCTGCTCTGAAGTCTGAGCTGCAGATTCCTTGCTGATTCTACACTTGTGCCTTGCTGATGCCAGGATGGTCAAAGTGCAACATATGCAATAGATTTAAGTGCCCAGCATCAGGCAGAGTGTTACTCACTTTAAATCAAATCTGTTACTAATCCTGCAGACACTTATGCAAACGAGTAACTACGCACCTTGCCCTTGCTTTTGGAAGCACACGCTGGACTGTACACCAGGGCTGGTCTCAGTGCCCATGCAGGCAGTGGGTGCACAGAGTTACACATCCAAAGTGTTTGGTGAGTGGTCCTGGTGACATGGGCAGGGTGTCATGTAAGTGTTGTTATCCCAGTGCATAAGGGTGTGCAGGATTGGCTCTGCTCCGAGGCGTTGGGAGGATGAATGTGTGACCTGTGTGGTTGAAAAGAAAGCGCTTTGCCTAACCTTCAGCAGAATGTATTGTTAAAGCATATTCTATGTGTAAAGTCTTTAAAGATGTCTTCAAAGAAGACTAGAGTCTTTAAGTTCAATCATAGTTATATTTTACTACATTAAATTTCTGTATAAAGATATATTTAAATGTTTTAGATAAATGTAAGTTACTCTATATGAAATGTTTAATTTCAATTACTGTGAAATTTACATATTTTGTAAATTCCTTTCCCTGTTTTAACCCTTTCCTCCCTCAAATGTTTTATTAAGTAGTTTCTCATAAGAAGTATTAGATTTGGTTGTTGGGATGGACAAGTTGAAAAATTCTGTGTAAAATAGATAATTGTATATTTTTGAGAGAAACATGCTGCATTATCAATCTTTTAATAAAAAATTTACTCTAATTTTAAAATAATTTACAGATTTATATTTACCGTTGGATAAACCAAAAATATATAAAGGTCAAAGATTTCACACACTTGTTGACTTGTGTGTGAAATACAGTTTTAATTAATGGAACTTGGTATACTCAGCTATTTAATTCAGAAATATTAATACACCTGAATTAATTGTCTGTTGGAGTTTACCAAAATGGCACGTGATTACTTAGCAGATAGAACAGCCATTTCTGCTTCAATAAAGAGAGAGAACCAAACCCAAGCATTCCCAGTGCATAGCTTTATTCCAGCAGTGTGTAGTACTTTGCAGCAGCTGTTAGGCTGTCCTCAGTTCAGAGCGCTGACACACCCCTAAGCTCTGGGTCTATAGCAGCCATTCATCTCTGCTGCCAGTTTCTGTGTGTGGTGTGGCAGCTCCTGAATGCAGAACTGCTGAGCCACTGATTCCCACCTCTGTCACACTTGGTGTCACCACACTGGGCTCTCATGGCACAGCCCTGTGGGGTCGGGAAGGCCTGTGAGAGTCTGCTGTCCCAGCAGGGAGTGTTAAAGCAGGGGTTTGGATGGACGGATGGAGTCAGTGGTTAATTTCAGCATGATGGAACCAACTGCGAAGGAACTTCTTATATAAGAATGGGAGGATTGTGCTTTTAAATAGACACCTTCAGCCTGTAAAAGCTATTAGTAACATACTTAAACTCCAAATAGACTCTTGTTCTGTCATGTGTTGTCTAATCACTAACTCTAACCTTTTACAGCATTTGGTTTCAAGAGATCAGATCTTTCTATGTTAGGCTATTTTTGTAACATTTTCCACATGGAAACAGATTTTGCAAAATGTCTGTAGATGCTGATGATTGTAACCTTGCCCCTGCTCTTTCCTAACCATTTCTCTCCTGTATGTTCTTTCTGTTATGTATATCTACCTCATGCTTCACAAGAAGACTGTACCGTTGGTTGTGCTGGCAGCCCTTCGTGTGAGATGACTGTTCTGCCCTGTTGTTGTTTGTCATTCATAGGGATGTTCATAGTGTTATCAGATCTTTGCCACCATGTTCCTATCAGTTCCAAACACAATATTCTCACCTTTCAATAAAGAAGTATATTTCTTTAAGATGCAAATGCCAGATTTCTTTTTTTAATCAAAGAATGGGAGAAATTTACTTGCTAATACCTGTGGCCAGTCTGAACACCCCATTTGTATTTCATATTACGTTCAGTATTTCAGAGACTTGTGGAAATGCATAGTTGTACAGTTTTGATAACAACAGTGTCATGTCATCTTAGTCTCTTGTGCATAATAAAGTATATATCAATTTATTAATAATTGATGTCATGATTCATTTATTTTAAGTTGTACAAAGCCAACAACAATAGATCAAGCTTTGTCTCACTGCCCTGTCCTCATGTCCCATAAACTTCAGTGGGAATTGTGTGCAGGATTTGATTTTGTGTGTCCACTTCTGTTTTCTCGTTTCTGAGTTCTTTTATCCAAAGGCTTTGGTAGACTACTCAGTATCAAGGCTTCTTGCAGAAACCGGTAGATGTATTTAGTGAAATGCTGCTGTTCTTCACTCTGATTTGAAGTCCAGAGCTCTGATCCTGTGGGCATTTGATTGTTGCATGTCGAGACACAGCTTCAGTCCAATTCTGCACCAAGCCTGGCTTGAGCACAGCCAAGGCAAGGCTGTGCAGCAGCAGAGTGCTCGTGGGTTGTACCTGTGACTGCAGGTGCATTGGAGACACATGAGTAAGGCTGTGTTTTCATCTCTGAAGGGTCTTCCTGTGTAGGAGCAGATCGTTTGGCTGTGTATTAAGAGGACAAGAATTTGGGTGTTCACTACCCTGCTTACTGCTTTGTATCATGTATTTCATGTGCAGAATATTCTTTATGGGCTCTTGAGAGGAGCAGCCTCAGCAGTTTTTCCTTGGGTTATTCACAGGTTGTGGCTGTTGACTCACAAAAGAGAGTTCCTTAGCAAGGGACTCTAACATGTTTAATGATCACTTAAAAAAGCCAAGATTCCTTCAGTACAAAAAGGGCTGTTAATTACAAGCAGTTCTAAGCTTACATGTTGCTTATGCACAATTCACAGAGGTGCAATAGATTTATTGCTTCACAACAACCATATTTCAGTTTCTGCATTAAGACTATTTTGTTTTCCTGTGGAAATGAGCTCCATAGAGTGGACTTTCAGCTTAAAGTTACTGAGGCTGCTGTTCCCCTTTGCCTGGAAAATTTGCATTTTGATTGAAACATGCTATGAAAGCATGATCAGTGTCTTATAGGTGGAAATAATTTTAAAATGCAATTATTGTGCATTTATTGCAATTATTATGCAACAAATTCTGATACATTTGCATGAGTATTTTTAGACTTTAAGAGGTAAGAGTCTTGCCGTATTGCAGAGTAGGCATCAATGTTGTGCATATTTGTTCTCTCAAACATTGTGAGTGAAGTAAATGTTTTGGACAGTCAAAAAATACCAGGTACCAGTTTCAGGAAAAACACAGTCCAGAACTCTTCAAATTCAAACAGAATTAAATTTATCATTGCATTCCTTCCAAGACACTATAAAAGGAAGTGGAGACAATATTTTGATAAATTTTCACAGCTGTCACTTTGTAATTGTAAAGTAGATATTTATGAGGCTGGAAGTCTGATTGCAGCATGTGTTTTTGTACAGTGTTCCTAAATCTCAGGCCCTGCCAACCTGCATGCATTTATACTTTGCATAAGCAAGATCAAATTACATCCCTTCACCGATCCAAAGAAGGCTCAAATTACCTATTTCTCTCTCATTTGCTAGAAGGCCTCAGGGTCCCACTGCAGCCTGCCCAGAAGGTGATGTGCTCCCCGGTGTCTGCCAGCCCAGTCTGTGCCGAGCTGCAGGTTTGCTGTGGCTGGGAAAAGGCTACAGAGGAGCTCGTTTATGGATAGATGAGGACGATAAGCAGCACGAAAGTGTTACTCTTGCACTCATGTTTAAATAACAGATTTTTTCCATCCAGTTTTGGCATATATATGTTGAGGAATTGGTTAAAAAATATTTGGGTGGAAGCTCTTTTCCTTTGTTACCGCTGCTTGTAAACTGCAAGCTTTAGTAAAGAACATACTGTAGCGACAAAAATCAATTTTTTAAAAAACAAAATATGGAGGGTTAAGCAGAGAAAGCTGATGGTATTTAACAATGCATTAAGTGGCTCACCAAGCACTCTGTTTTGTCAGTAAATTTTTTTATGGTGTGCCTGCAAAATCACGGTGCAATCCATGTAAGTTGCTATGGTTTTTCCAGTTTTCTAAGGATTTAAAGTCCAGATTTGCTTTGTAAATAGGGTGAAAGTATTAAAAAATTCTTAGTCTGTCCTTTGTGCATGTAGGCATATCCCATGGGGTCATAAGCGCTAGAGATGTAGCCTTTGCACTGTGCAGTATTTTTATTAGTCCATGATCTTAAAGGTGATTAGTAACATTGGCTGTTAAGACTGAAAAATAAAATAAACAGGAAGATTTAAGGGGATCATACATCCAGGGCATTCGCAGCAGGAATATTTAGGTTTCTGCAAAATTTTTTGAGTGCCAAAACATGTCACAGAAAATTTAAATCACTGAAATAAAATAACATGAAGGAAGCAGTTAAGAGGTGTCTGGAAATGGGAGGCTGAAGGCTCATGCCACGCTTCAGCCCAAAAGGAGCTGGATCTGGCAGACTTCCAGAGCTGCCATGCCCCCGGCGTGCCAAGGGCATGAGGGCTGGGATGGTGCCTGTCACTGAGAACTGCAATTTACAGTGCTGGGCATCAGCCAGCGGGGCAGGATTACTATAGACAGGACTCGTGCTCTTAACTCTGGGGTATGGCTGTCCCTGTGCTATGTCTTTTGTTAGCAGGGTCTCTTTCAGACAAAGCAGGTGTGTGTGTGGAAGCTACACACCTCTCTCTGGGTTTTGCGTTGGGAAGAAGGGCTGTGAAATATGAAAGGCGCTGGTTGGAAGTCACAGTCTGCACTTGGGCTGGTCAGAGGGAGCGTGTTCGCCTTGCAAGCAGAACAGGTACAGCGCCGGTCCTGCCTCTGAGGAGCTCCTCTGCTGCTAAAAACCGAGTCCAGGAGTTCAAAATAAAAATCCCCATCATGAAGAAGAACCAACTGCTGCCTTTCCCTGTCCAGCTGCTGCAGGAGCAGCAGGTTGGAGCAGGTACCCCACTGCAGGTCTGGGTGAGACCTGTGGCCCCTCAGGCAGGTTCAAAATGGCAGTGTGGGGCTTGGCACTGTCCCGTGAGGGTTTTGCAGTGGATCTCAGTGAGGGGAGGCAGCTGTTGGCACAGGGGGACAGCTGAGGGCAAGGGATCGGCAAGGGCTCCTCAGGGCCGGCGGGAGTGAGTGGCTTTTTGGGGGTAGATGTAAAGGAAGGCAGCCATGACTGCCTGTGTGTGCCCAGTGGGAGCTGTGAGGAGAACGGCAGAGCTGTGAAATATCACTGTAGGTGAAAGATGCCCCTGGGCTTTGGGCTGGGGGGAAGTGGCTCACGTTTTTAGCCTAATTGTTAAATTGCTGCCTCATTGGCCCACCGTGAAGGGAGTGAAGAGGGCCCTGCGGCCTCCAGGAGCACCAGCAGCTCTGTGGGGTGTCTGTGCTGAGGAGGCACCTGCACAGTCTGGGGCTCTGCTCACAAACAGACCTGCCCTCGCTCTTACTTCAAGGGGAGAGAAACCCAAAGGTGGGGTTTGGATTCCAGTCCTCTGACCGAATGCTTCAAATCCCCTCTTACAGCCACGGAATGTGCTTGTCAGGCAGCTCTGATGAACAGGGCAGCACGGAACGAGCAGACTCACACAAGTGTGAGGTGATGAAGGTGTTGAAGGTGGGGAAGATGGTCAGGAGAGAGAGGCAAGAGCAGGTACAGGATGGCAAACACCTGCATGAAGGTGAGACTGTTACTTTGATTTACATATACTCAGCTGGTGGTTCCCTCAGTCTGAGGATGTAGGGAGGTGATGTTGATAATTAAGAATGGAAAAAGGAAGAAATCCACGATGAGGTTATTGTCAAGTCAGTTGACAGAGAAAGCTGGATCAATGCTGTGATTATGAGTGTTGGAGCATGACCATGCTGCCTTTCTCCAGGGAGGGCTGAGGGATGATTGCACTGGAAAGCACGTACCCCACTGACATGCTTTGTACCATTACAAAGCCAGAGTAAGTACACCCATGTTTTTACTGGCAGTGCTTAGTTAATTTTTCTGTGACTTCCCTCAAATGTGTGTCCCTGAAGTGAGTCATATTTTACTACATGCCAGACAGCAAGGGTCTGTCATAAACCAATAGGCCTTGCCTGGGCCAGCTGCTGTCCCCGTGGGCCACGGAAAGCACAGGATGATCTGCTCTGTGGACAGGGTGATTTCTTCTGCTTGGGTTGTGCCCATCACCTGAATCATGGGATCAGCCACCGAGGAGGCCACAGTTCTACTGGGAACATCACAAATCTAGCTCTGGCAAAGCATTGGGAGTGGTTAATTTTGTTTTCTGGTTTAATGGTAGAAGTAGGGTTATGCTAAACTGATTGCAGAATATTTCTCTTTGGTTGTTCTTGTGAATTTCCATTTATGATATTGCTCTTTCATTACAAGATAAAAAACGAAAAGCTTAAATAAAAATTTACAAGATGTTGAAACTCAGACCTCATCTTCTTAGAGTCCATCCCTTTTAGTCAATATCTGGTTAAAAACTGTGAGCCAAGACCAAATCTGCTATTCTCTCATCTAGAAGTTGTAGAGAAATCTTAATTGCAGTGTTTATTTGATTAACGTCAAATAATATAGTTACATAGACCAGAGCTACATTTTATAGATGTCTTGTACTTTCACTGAGCAAAGGCAAAACAGTTATATCAAAAACCTAGGTATTCATGCAGTTATGTTTTCAATATTAAATGCACATGTATATATATGCAAACACACATCATCCCATCTAGTGCTGGGGGAACTCAGGAAGGGAAAGTTCCAATGTGAATTGGAGGCGAATGCACGTGGCCATGACTAGTGCAGAAAGCATGTAGAGTACGCAAGCCAGTGCTCTTGTGAACAAGCAATTTACATCTGGAAGATCTGACTCAGTTGTGCTGTCTTTCAAAATCTTACAGGTCTGGATTTTGTTGGCTGAGTTCAGGCAGTTAGGGCAGCCACCGGCCTGTGCTTCCTGCCTGGCGGCTGGAGGCAGGCAGCCCCTGATCAGCACACCTTGCCTGTCTGCTGAGCGGGCATCGGAGGATCCGAGAGAAATCCTGTTCCTAACTGAGCACCTGCAGTGGGCCGGGATGAATCTGCAAGTGCATCTTCTCTAGAGGGCATTGCTCATGCTGGGAACCAGTTCTTACAAAAATCGTATACTTCTATCTGAATTATGAGTGAACTCATAATTCTCAGACCTTGTATGTGCTGGTGGTGCCAGTGTAGAAATATGATGATAGAGGTTTATTTTGACACAGTTAATGAAGGGAACAGTTACATGGAAGGAGACTAGAGGAGGTCAGGATTACTGCTGTGCAAGCATGCAGCTTCTGTCTCTAGGAGGGATAACTCAAGTGTTGCCTCCTGCTTACAAACCTGGAAGATTTTTCACAGCATGGAAAGAAACCGATGTGTGTAAAACTGGAGGCACTTGCCAGGATCCAGGCTCAGTGCCACATTGAAAAAAAGATAGTTTGAATTATTCAGAGTCCATATTTCATTTTTAAAGCAAACTAAGGGCCAAATTCTCAACTGGTATAAACCTCCTCCTTCAGCTTCAGTCAAATTTGTCTATTTACACCAACAAAGCATCTCTCAAGTGTGTAAGTTGTTGTTTAGTACCTAATAACAGAAATACAATCTGGCAAGAAGACAGTTTTGACAGCTGCCAGTGTACTTCAGTTCCAAAGATAATTCCTTGAACCCCAGCTCTTTCCCCCTTCTCTAGATTTTTATTAAAAACAGGACCTATTCCCTAGTTTCTCATGTCATACATACTTCTTGCAATGTTAGTTCAGCACACTACCCATTTTCTCCAAACATCTGAATTTTGCTCCACAGCTGTAAAGTCCTTTTCCTCAACTCTAATCAACAATAAAAGCTCACACCGAACTGAGGTTCTGACAACAGCAGTGCTGGTCCTCCTGTTTGAATTTAAGTCAAGAAGGCTCACATTTCAGATCATCCAGTGCAAAATGCCATGCTCATTTTTTTGAAAGGTCTGTCTTTTGAGCAGAGTATGCAAGGCAGCAAGGCACTAGAGCTATTCTGGCTTCAATGACTTGGGAAGGTTTTACTACAAAAACCCCAAGAAAATGTTGAAGCAAGTGTTCTGGGCACCTGATCACAGCACAGGTTGGATGGCACTTGAGGTCTCCTCACTCACAGTGTGGCTGTGGGCTTGCTCAGACAAGTGCCCCATGATATATTTGACATTGTCTTTCTGGGCAATGTCCCTCCCATACAGGGAGAGAAATGCTGCTGATGTGCAGAGCGCTGGGCTGTGTTTCCCAGGTGCTGTCACTTCGAGCACGTGTGAAGATAAATGGCTTCCAGGCTGTGATGGCTTTGCTCCTGACAAGGGTGACAGTCAGCAAGGGGCTGCTGCTGCTGCTCTTGTGTCCCTTTGCTCAACAACACTTAGTTAGGTCTCCAAGGAAAACACCAGCATTAGTCATAGATGAATCAGCTGTAATGGTCCACCCCTTATACACCCTATTCACATTGCCTGCTCCCAGATGTTTTTAGCTGGCAACTACTTTAGAATGTGTCCATGCTGTGGCCAGGACTGGGCTAGTTAGCGCTGAATGTAATGAAGCCCACTCATCAGGGAGGCTTGAAAACTGTTACATCGATCCAAGTTTTCAGGAAGGTTTCTTTCTCTTTCTCCCTTGAGCTCATTGCCATTTCTGCATCGACTGCTTTCTGTTCACACTTCCAAGTACACATTCTGGACAAAGCAAGCACATCTCTATTTTGACACTTGCCTTTTTCTTCTGGAAGAGAGTTTGTAAATTAGGTGACCTCACTGGAGAAAAAGAAGTAGCATGTAGCATTTGAGTTCCTCAGTAATAAAGAAATATGCCTAGAAAAAAAGTCTGCAAAAAACCACGTAGACTGCAACTTGCATTCAGGACTCATGAAATGCTTTGGAATAGCAAACAAAATAGTAAAGTCTTGCACTGCTCTTAGACAAGTAGTAGATAGAGAGGGAAAATTACTGTATGGGATAAGCATGTTCATTGTATTGAACCCTTTAGGAAAGATTTAGAGATTGTGGAAAGAAATGACTGTTCAGTTCTGCAAATACAGGCATATGAAGCTGTTGCACAGTGCTAAAGTATATTTTTAATGAATTAGAGTTGTTCTTTCATCAGTCATCAAATTTAAGGAAACCACTCTTTGTGTGTCATGGGCTGTGCTTTCAACATAGCCAGTGATTCACTGCCAAGGCCTAAGACATTTCAGGGATGTTCTGTGAACTTCTCACCTTCCCCAGAACTGACTGCCATTGAAATGCACACTACATGACCCCTGACTAAAGGCCTCTAATGTGTGATTCAAACTGAGACTTGACCAAGTCTTTGATGGGAAAGCTTACATTTCCCCTGAAACTTTGCTATATTTTCCTGAAGATTTTTAGTGCTAAAATTAAGCCTATTTTAAACTGATTTTACTAACTTGCATCACACAACACTATCCCTCTGGCTGTAAATTCAAATAGGCAGCCAGCTGAGGAAATTGCAAACCTTTGTTTCATTCTTCTAAAGTACTTGATAACTTCACGTGGATGTCATTGGGATTGTGAAAAACACTCTCACAGAAGGATTACCCATTTCTTTTTTCTTAGGAAAGATTGGCTGATCAAAGCTATCATATAAATCATTCAAAACTGTCAGGTGTTACTCTCCATCACACAGTAATAAGAGCTATTCATGGGTGACACTAATTAAGAAAAACATTTCTCCCTGGTGGTGGTTTTCCTTTGATGTTCCTATCAGGCCAGTGCAAACAGGCAAATGCCAGAGAACTGAAACCTTATTGCCTGCTACCATGTCACTGGTATCTAATACTGCAGGTCTGTTTTCCAATAAAGATGTAGGCAGTTTTCTGTATAGATTGTTGAAACCCTAATGAGAATTTCCCCCCTAAAAATCTCTGCTGCAGATCCAATGAAAAATTGGTTCTTTACTCTTGATCTCTGTGTATGTATCTTCCTCCTCTCACAGTTTGAGTTCATTTTGCAACAGAAGCAGCTTGTATTTATTTCTGTTCTTTTTAAATCCTGATAGTGACAAATAGGTCTCAGCAAACTCTTTCTTGTTTTTATTTCTGCATACTCCAGGTATTGCCCTACAGTGGAATTACCTTTGCAATAAAACATTAACACATTGTAAATTAGACACAGAAAAAAGCCTGTTTAGGCCACCTTGTCTGAGTCATGTGGAGGTTTGATGCAGATTTTATAGCAGAGAATTAGTGCTGGTTTCTGTGACACAACTCCTGATTATCACCTGAGTGAGTCAGGTACTGATACCCAGACACAGGAAACTCAGAGCAGATCTTGATAGGTCTAAATCCAGGGGATTTGGGATGTATTAATATATTGTTTGAGATTGATACAATCTGCTTTAAGACCTTTGGGGACAGCTCTTATCTGCTCTGTTTCATTTAGACATTGATTCTGAAGAATGACATTCCCTGGCCAAGATGCTGTTCAAGAAAGGTAACCTCGTGCTTCCTATGGAGTGATGTAAAGCACTCTGGGGGTACAGCACAGTGGAGAACTCAGCTCTGCCAGCAACCATGTCAGGGCATTTAAGTTTTCTCTGCCTCACTTTTTTTCATGTGAGGCTTTCCTATTCACTTTAGCACTTTAAAGACAATGCATGTCTGAGACCTGACATTCTGGGAGGAGGTCTCCATTCGACTTTCACTACTTCGGCAATCTGAAGTAAAATGTCAAAGGTTAAAACACTTAAACACTTTGCTTTAAGTGTTTTCTAACATTTCTTGCTGAAAGGCACATTTTGCCAGGAGAAAAAAAAAGGAAAAAGGAAAAGAAAAAGAAAAAAAAAGGTAATCCTTCACTATAGTTTTAAAGCATAACATCAAGAAAACTTCTCGAAAATTTTGAAATACATATTGTGTGTTCCCCTTGATAGTTTTTTCCCCATGCTATCTGCAAAGGCAGCTTTTTCAAATACTGTTCACTTGTAAATACATAAGCTACATTAAAGGAAAGCATATAGGATGTAAGAGGCTGTTCTTTCTCTTTTCTGCTGCCAGTTCTCGTCTGGTGTGTTTACAGCACAGTGCCTTTGTCACAGCACACAGAATTTGTGGAGAGTGAATCTGCACAAGTGTTAAATGTCAGCTGTAAACTAAACACTCCCAGGAATGGGAGGCATCATGAAGGGATTAATGTGGTGGAGAAACATTGTTTTCCTGGTAAACTTGAAACAGCCCTGTTTTCTTGACTCCCTATTTCAAACCTAATCGCATGCTCTGAGATCACTTTGGCTCTGAGTGATGAATGCCATGCCCTGTAACATTTAATAAGCTTTTCACTCTCACAAAGAAGAATGTTCTGCAGAATGATGGACGTAGAAAATATCCCAGCTTTAAAAAGTTGATTTGTAGGTCGAGAGAATTAGTCTAATCATCATCATTGATGATTAAAAGATGTTGAAATGCACTGGATCCCACACTTTGACTGTGGCTAGTTTATTTTAAATTTCCTCGTGCTGAAAGGAGGAAAGCTGTATCACAGCTGGGTGAATCACAGCATCCAAGGAGACATTTGGTACAGTATTTTCCTCTTTAGAGACCTGTGTGACCCCTGGTGTGGCTGAGGCTCAGAACTGCTCTTCCCAGCAGCCATCCTGAGGCTGACACCTATGCTGGGAGCTGGGATACCTCAGTGTGATACTTACCTCTGCCTACTCGGTAATTTGGATAAAGGGCTTTCCTTATTTGTACCACTGTGTTCTTTGCCTAGTCTTTTTCCGCAGTAAGTCTGAAGTTTGGTTGCAAAATCTGCCTTTCCTTTTGTAGGGCTTTGCACTGTAGTGCTCTTGTCTTGCTAGGAACCAGGGGTATCCTGGCTCTTCAGGACCTACTGGACCCCTGCCCACCATCTCCTGCTGCTGGAGCACCTGAAGCAACTGCATTGCTCTTGCTCTGGGACATCTTCCTCCACCTCTAGCCAGACATGTCCAACCCACAAGAGGGGCTCATTCTGCAGACTGACTTCTCCATTTTTAATTCTTCCAGCTGTGCACTCCATTCAGACTGCAGTCCAACACATTCAAGTAAACAAGAATAATTACTAGTGAAAAAGCCACAGGCAATAGTTTTGGTGGGGAGGTGTACTTTATCCATGATGACTTCTCTGAAATTAGATGAGATTTTGGAAGAAGTGGGAAGGGGAAGCTCAAACTGTTTTGGAGATTTCTTGGAAAAACAGACGGGTTTTTGAAACATTTATTTTGTGTGATGTGATTAGTGTGTGCTGGGTGCATTATGGAGGTGACTCAGTTGTTGCTTGGGTGCAGGGGGGTGAAAGAGAAACAAGAGAAGTTGGCTGTATCCTTATAGACATCTTGGAGTTTTCTTTGGTAAACTCTCTGCGGGATTCTTGGTTTAACTTTTCATAGAAAACCCTCATCCTATTCTCAGTCTAATTACGATGTTACTAGCAAAGGAAGACATTTTCCCTTCTGAGCAGCCAGCATGGAATAAGGACTACAAGGGAGATGAGTAAATAACACAGGAAAGAGAGGTGGAAGGCAAAAGACATTAATTAAAATAAGAACTTCTAAGATATTGTAATTTATGGTTGTTTGGGGTTGTATAAATACTTTCCTACAAGGCAGTCATTCAGATATTATTCTTACAGAAATCTATATAGTCAGATAAATCAACAGGCACAAGAGTATGGTTCACATTATTTTACTCCACTTAACTCTCCCTTACTAAGTATGCACTAGCGTTCATGGTTCTACTTGGGTATCTGTTTACACAGCGTATTATGTTCATAAATCTTACTTTATTTTTGACCATGACAGTAGTCAACTTCTTGCTCACCAAAATCCACCAAGCACAGCAAACCATGCATGGAGATAGGACTCTCTCCAGAGGAGCGAACACTTAATTTCAAGGGTGACTTTTGTGGAATAAGATTACATGAAACCATTCCAATACTTCTTCTTCCTCATCAGAGCTGTTCATTGATTGTCTTGAAGGTTTGGTGCCAGAAGTAGTGTTCTGTTTTCAAAATATTTACACAGGACTTCTTGTATGTGCTTTGTTGTTATTCCCCCAGCCCAGCAGAGGGTTTGTTAAGTGAACATCAGTGGGTCAAGTGCCTCCACCTGCCCCAGGCTCCAGGGGTGTGGGTTGTGTGACCCAGGTGGGGCTGTTGCCTGAGGACTCTTTCCTGCTACAGGATGGAGAGGGAAGGAGTTGACCACCTTCAGTGTTGGAGTCCACTTCGAGCTTGGCAGGAAAAGGTAAGGAAGCCTAAAAAAATGAATATGCTTGATTTTTACTTTTGAAATAGGGTCTTTGAACTTAAAGTTGCAGTGCTACAATGAGTATGAACCTTACGGTGAATTTGTGTCTGTAGCAAATAGTGGGAGAGTGCAGGAATGCGGGTGGGAAGGGTCCTTAAACTGTCTTTATTTGACTTTTGTCAGAAATTATTTATTAAGGCTAATTTGAAAGGTTGTGAAGACAGATCTTGCAGATGCTGAAATGGAGGGCTTGCTTTAGCTAACATATGGAAAATATTTACAGATCTTACACAACGGTGATATATAAGAGTAAACAGAATGTCAGATAAGCCCTGCATTCCTTTATTTTCACTTAAGACTCATGAAAAAATATATGCCTCTTTGCTAGCAGGGAGAGAGGAGGGCATGTTGGAGGGCAAACTGTTCTGGAGAAAAATGTGCGTGTTAAGCAAAGTGAAATATCATCTTTAAAATCCTTAAATAATTCACATGTCACGGTATCTCTTCTGAAGTCTGTGCAAAAGCTGATTTTTGTGGCTCGATTTTGTGTCCACCTCCATTTAAATCGCAATTAAAAGTTAAAATATGACAATTACTTTGGTCCTGCTCGTGGTGGCAGTGGGAGTCAGGGTGTGTGTCTGTGCCAGCTGGGGAGGGAAACAAGCCAGCCCCTGGGACAAGCTAAGGGTATTCTTCCTCTCCTTGGCCACCAAGGCAGTACGCAAGGATTTCTCACGGAAGCAAAGGTGTGGGAGACTGAAAGCAGAGGGTCTCGCTGTGTGGCAGCTCCGTGGGAGCATCCCTGGCTGCGCAGCACTGAGCGGTGCCTCGGCTCCTGCCCGCAGGAGTGGGGGCCCAAGGCAAGGCTGGGACACTGAGCTCGTCTGCCCAGAGCTGAGCTTAGCTGCTTGGGCTTAGGCGTGGTTACATTTTCCTGTGGTTTTATACCATTTCAGTGTTTGTATTGGATGGCTCTGTCTCTGCCTGTTCCCCGAGCTCCCCGGGATTCCCTGGGAGCATCCCGGAGGAGCAGCGCTGTGCCCTGGTGCCTGAGCAGCGAGCGGGGCGAGCAGCGCGGGGTCATTGCTCGGGCGGGGACAGGCTGACAGCTCGGCTGGGACACAGCGCAGCTGGGGCTGACCATGCTCTGCCAGCCGGCAGCCAGAGCAATTCTAGCGAACGTGGGCTGGGTTGCCAGAGTTCTGCTGTAGATTTGTTAGTATGCAGTGGAGTCCTATTCAGATGGTTTCTCATCCTCCTCAGTGGTGAAAGGCTGGACTGGTGATATTCCTTCTTTCCTTCTTTCCTTCTTTCCTTCTTTCCTTCTTTCCTTCTTTCCTTCTTTCCTTCTTTCCTTCTTTCCTTCTTCCCTTCTTCCCTTCTTCCCTTCTTCCCTTCTTCCCTTCTTCCCTTCTTCCCTTCTTCCCTTCTTCCCTTC
>VZRL01006024.1:841939-887911 GCA_013397895.1 Origma solitaria
TTCCTTCCTTCCTTCTTTCCTTCTTTCCTTCTTTCCTGCCTTCCTGCCGTCCGTCCTGCCGTCCGTCCTGCCGTCCGTCCTGCCGTCCGTCCTTCCGTCCTTCCTTCCGTCCTTCCTTCCTTCCGTCCTTCCTTCCTTCCGTCCTTCCTTCCTTCCGTCCTTCCTCAAAAGATAGCTGGTTTTCCAACAGAGCCAAAGTTAATAATATATAGGAAATTCAATACATTGCCAGCTAGGGGAGAAAAAAATGCATCTTTGACCAAGTATGTTACTAAAGCTGAGATCTTAAGAAATGTTAGCTTGTGCAAAATACCAGTAGTTTGAAACAATGACATTTTAAAATGTTGCTGACCTAAGAACTTTCTTTGATTTTTGCTGTTGTTTCTTTTGGATATGCTTAGTTGTTTATCTAAGCAACTGTGGTCATTGAATGAGGTTTCAAAAGAAAAGGTAAGCAGAGGAAAGAAATTAATACAGGCAAATAACTTCTGCTTAACAACTAAATTTCTTTCATTTTGCAACTCTGAGACTATATTAAAGTGTATTGATTTAGTAAATTTTTTCATGTTTCTAAGAAGAGCAGGATTGAGAATACTTACCCATACTGAAATGCTTAGGAAGTACCTTGGATTTGTTAGTTATGGCACAGGCCTGCAAAGGCAGTCTAATGTCATCATATTTGAAAAAGGAGGATAGTGGCAAAGGGTGATTCAAGTGCAGCATAAACTTGGTTAATTTACAGCACACTCTTGGTTTTAATAAAAACCAGGGGAATTGATACACAGTGCTGGCAGGAATCCTGAAGTGAAATCAGATTTAGCTGTGGATATCAGTTAGGAAGCACAGCCAATATTTGCCAGTGCCACATTTAGTTTTTGTTGATTAACCATTTTAAGATTACTAAATCTGTGTGTTGAGATTGGTTTGTTGGGGTTTTTTTAGGGTTTTTTTTTTTTTTTTAGTTTTGCTTGTTACAGGTTTTTTTAAAGGCCAGTCTGTACTGTAACTGTGTCTGAGGTACTTTTTATATGACTGTGGTGTCCTGCTCTGCTCTGAGTTCCACTGACAAACACACACCAGGTCACTTGCTGCTTGGTGCTCACGTCAATGCTGGGTCCAATAAGAACCAGCTGTGAATGCATCTGAGCTGTCTCTGATACAGTTCCAAGTCTGGAAAAACTAATTCCTCCCTTTCTTTGCAGACAGTGTTGTGCAATGGCCTGAGCTCACCAAATTCTTCTGTTTTTCAATAGCAAGTAACCTAGGTACCACATCTGCTTTAATGGCGACTGGCTTGTTGAGGCACTCGATGTTTGGGAGTTTTTTGCACCCTGTATTCTGTTTATACCAACTCACCTTCTTATGCTGATGGAATTACAAGAAATCAGTACAACCACTTCATCTTGGCCACTATTTCCATACTATTTTGCCAGCTAAGCAGACCTGAAAGACACTGGCTTTTTGGCAGAACTCCAGGAATCATGTTAATTCTGTGGCTGGTGTACACACAAAACTGGTGTTAGGGAGTTTCTGTTAACTGTTTATAAAGTGCTTTGAGGAAACATTTTATAGGACAGATTTCCTAAAGATGTGAAATAATACCACGCACTAAGGTGGTTAATTGTAAAACCATATGGAAAATCAAATGATAAAGCAAGAAAAACAAGCCAGGCACTTTGGTATGTGGTATTGTAATATTTCCTGAAAGGGGTGAGTTTGGCTATCAAGATTTCCATCATTATCCCTTTCCTGTTCTACCCACTACATCCCTTGGCTCTGTAGTGCTCTTGCAGGTGTTGTTTGTTGCAAAATACATCTAACCCCCAAGGAATCCTGATGACTACTCAACATACAATATGCTATTTGTGCCAACTGGTCTCTATTTCTGCTTTGGAGTGGGAAATTTGCTGTAGTTTTTCTTCAAGAGGTTTTTACCATCTGCCTTAATAATTTAAGTGTTTACAGGTCTGCAGTTGTTGACAGCATTAACTGTAGTGTTTGTTCCCTTTCCTTCTGCAAGTAGTCTGATGTTACACAGAAACACCATCTCAGCCACTTTCCTATTTTAGTATTCCAGCAAGCAATGTTGTTTTCCTGGGCTGTTAATACTCTACAGCTGTACTCCAAGGGTCCAAAATGAGGGCTGAAAGATAGAATCAGTTAATGCATTCAAGTAGTACAGCATTAATATTTGTGCTTTATCTTCATAAAATACTAAGAAAATGGTCACAAATATAGTTTACAACAGCACTGTGCTTACAGCTTGCAATGTTATCAGCCTGAAAGCTGGTCTATCTCTGTAAGCAAATGGGTGTTCTAAATTCTTATCTCTTTTCCAGTAAATATAGCCTATATTCAAGGACAGGATAATCAGCTCCCTGAGTTGGTGGAACTGCCCTAAGACTTCCAAGGACTACATGCTCACAGCTCAGGACTAGCTTGGGTTTGACAAGACTAATTATCAAAGTAAAAAAGCAGTAAGGATCAATTCCTGGAAGAGTTCCAGTGATCTTCGGGATGTAACCCAGTTACAGTGATGATAAAAAGTAGAAAAAGCCAAGGGCTACAACTGGTGTAGAGGCAAAAAGTGGTTACAAAATGAAGGGGTGGCCTGCACAAGGACTTGACAGTTTAGGGAAGTGACTGTTGAATGTGGAAAAAGGTTCAGACCATGCCTGGTAGTATAGTTGGATTTAGGGTTAACAGAGAGGCAAAGTCCCAGTAAGCACTGACCCAAACGAGAACTTTAATCCTTGTTCCTGGCCTGAGCCCATGACCCCCAGTTATGGTCCAGAGGAATTAGCTGCCAGGGAGCTTCTGTTTGCACAGCCTACCCTTCTCTCTCTCAGATTCCCTGTTCCACCTGGTGTTTCTAACCCTAGGAGATCTTCTTTATCCTAACGCTAACCCCAGATGTTGGCTGATCAGTATATAATAATGCCCAGTTATGGCCCAGACAAATACTTCAGTATTTATTTATTTTGTGTGGCTGATCTATTATTTTGGTTACCCTTTTCCATTCTGTCCCTGCTTGGAGCTGTGTCTCTCTCTCCAAACCCTTGGACTGGGCTGAACCTTAACTTGTGGCCCCCAGGCAGGACCCAGAAGCTCAGATTTCAGGGTGAAATCCTTGTACAGCCCATGTCCTGTTCTGGCAGCACTTTTTCATCTCACAGCAGTTGGAGCTATTCTTTCAAGGTAATGAGCAGACTGGGTGGTGATCATCCAGCCCTCATTTCATCATGTACCTAAGAACAAGCACATTACAAAAAGAGAAGAAATGCCTCTTCTCCAGGCCTGTTCTCCTTGGCAGATGGACAGCTTCCATTCTGGTTTGTACTGAGATTTGCTGTAGCTGCCTCCTGACAGAGCCTCCCTCAAAACCTCCCTGTCATGGTCGCAGTTCACATTCTTCTCAAAAAATGGCCTCTGGTGGGACAATTCCGAATGTCCTTTCTCCAAGCTCACAGTTTCAGAGTTAAAAACTGTAGTATTTCAGCATTATGGTTCTGTGTTCAACAACTTCATTTTAAATGCAGCCTTGAATAGATGATTACTAACTCAGGCCACTCAGCTGGGGACCAAATCACTGTCAAGCCCATGGAAATATGCTAACAAATGTAATGCTGACCAAATGTCTAGCACATTGTGTCACATTTTTGAGAAATGTCACAAGGTAAAATACTCATTCTTTGGCAAGCTGAGGTCTCAACTAGGAGGTGCCAAAGGAATTCACAAAGCTTTGGAAATCTCTACGTATCCCTTTCTCTAGGGAAAGAGAGAACTCGAACATGATTTCCTTGACTGTTTACATCTGAAAATGAAAGCTGGAAACCCATCAGGGACACAAGAATTTTAACACAGTTTGTTGCCACAATTAGCACTCTGTGGAATATTGATTCTGAAGCTGTTGAACTTGTTCTCAGGGGTCTGTTTTGTAATCTGTACTGTAGGGTTTGCATTTTATAATCTCACTGGAATTTGCAAGATTTTTATGTATGTTGATTTATAAAAATCAAGACTATGTACTGAGTTTTTTAGACCTCTGCTGTGCTAGCGTAGATATGAGAAGGGTGTATTCAATAGTCCAGTTACTGTTAACTCAAGGAGCAGCAGACAACATTACCTGGCCTTGGATGAAACAACTAAGATCAATTAAGGTATAGAAGGTCATTAGAGCAACTTCTCCTTGTAGTGTTTCTGAGATAACAACTGATACCAATGCTGATGTGAAACAGTGCACTTTGTTTAGCAATTGTCCCCCACACTGGACTTACTGTACTATAAGGATTATTATTTGACAGTTTAAGACTCTTCCCCTGCACCTGGTGGTGTATTTGGTGTAAGCACAGGTGTGCTGCTGCCCAGTACTGTCTAAAGCAGCAGTGCCTGAATCTTCATAGCCTCCCCATTGGTGATCAAATTTACTCTGCCTTGGAAAATAAAGTGGATCACAGGTCTGAGGATCCTTAAGTATGTTGTGCAGTACTCTACCCACCTCCTTTGCTGTGGGCACTTGAGCATGTGAGAGGCTGCTATAGTCTGTGCACTTCCCAGCCTCCATGTCTTCCTCTGCCTGTGTTTGGATGGAAAGCCCAAAGAATTTAATTTTAACAACAAATGAAAGGTGGCTTAGGGACCTTCAAAATGCACTCTGCTGCAGCTCCAGGAAAGAGTTGCTATTTTCCATGTTGGTGAATTAGCCAAAACCAGTGGCAAGAACTGGTGGAAATTAATTACCCCAGGTAATTGGGGAAAAGCAGGTTTTTTATTTGAATATGCTGTGAGCATTTGCTGTGTCATTAATAACATGGCATCAATTGCCTCTCACTTGTTTGTCCCTAATGGCTTTCCTCAGGCATTCCTGCTCTTAATCAGGCTTATTGCCCTCTACATTCATACGCATTTTCCTCCTGACCTTTCTGCTGTCTTTTTTGTCTTTTTAAAAAAATTTTAGTTTCTTCTCTCTCTCTTTTTTTTTTTTTTTTTAAATTTTAGTTTCTTCCTACAACACCCCTTTGCTTTCTACCCCCATGCCCTGTTGGCTATGGCATTCAGTTAAGGCTACATTTCAGGCCTCCTGATCACATCTGTTAAAAGGCTTGTGATTGAGCTGGATATCACGCACTCAGGGTTGCTGAACCTTGTGGTGCAGGGCTGGCAGCAGAAGACCAGAGAGAACAAGCTGCTCTAGGTACTTTCCCTGCTTCTCTGGTTGGTTCTGAAACACATGTTAAAATGTATGATAGGAAAGAGAAGTTACTGTTACCCATTTTGGCCTTCTTCAATTCGTCATGGATTTCTGGTCTGATCTACATAGCAGTTACTATAGGACTAACCAAAGCTGCAAGGATAGCTACAAACAACTTATTATTTTTAATGAAATCTGAGAGTTTTATTGAACAGGCTCCCAAGACAAAATTGAAGAGTGCTGATAAAATTACAATAGTTGCCACCATGGACTTTAAACAAACTCTTAATCGGCCTGTCATTTCATACTCCCATTGTAGAGCAAAAAGTAAAGCTGGGTGCCATTTCTGCTCTGAGGGGTTTCCGTCCACCAAAAAGCTCCAGGATAGCACACAGCTTAATATGGAAACTCTGTTTATGACAATCACTATTTTCTGTCTTTGCTGATTTATATCCTACTTGAGTGAATAATGCCTTGTACAAAAATTGATTGGCAGGTTGTTGGTTGTCCTTTACCTCTGGTGTTACTGAGGGTGTTGAACCATTTGTAGTTCTGGGAAGAAGTACAAGTTAGCCAGGAACTGGTATTTCATCATGTCACTATGGTGGTATGAGCTTGCTGATAGCCTGCAATGATGGATCAGGACAGTTGGCCTTGGAGAAAGTCTTGCCTGTTTAAGGACTAACATGAGGAAAGGCAAGATAGCTGTCATGCCTGCAGGCTGTTTCTGTATAAGAGAAACAGACCACTGGATTGTTTTGTTAGTTAGGATGGAAAGTGTGTTTGGTTTATGTCTCATATAAATAATAAAAGTAATAAAAAGACACGAATACCTCACCGCAAATGAAGCGGGCAGGAACAAATTTAAGAGAAAAACAAAGAGCTGACCAGAGCACATTAACCACTCGGACTTAAACCTGACTCCAGTAGGCAATGAAGGGCTTTATTAGCCTCTACACTTGATGTATGATTTAAGCACCTAGGGGTTTTTTCTGGCTTCTGGCAAAAACAAGAACTGATGAGGATAATCGTGCTCATGAATGTCCCTCGCTGGGGAGAAGGAGAGGGGTGCCAGGAGTCCTCTTGTTCGCTCTTGTCTCAGCCCAGAAGACCAGTCAGTGCTTGCTCTGTTAGGAGACACTGGCAGGAGCATGTGTTTCCTTGGCAAAAATGCAACTTGTTTTATACGCACACACACAAAATAGTACACAATGTCCTCCTTCCTCAAGCACTGGAAATGAGCATAATGCTGTTTCCTTGCTCAGACGTCCAAGCCTGCCTTCCAGCAAGTGCTATGCCCGAGTCCCAGCCCCCAGCTCCATACCACTGGCCAGGCCGGGGGCTGGGCTCCCACAGCTGCAACCCTCCAGTGCTCTGGCCTCTTGTTAGGGCTCTGTCTCCGAGGGAACTGCTGAAGCCAAGTTCAGACTCAAACAGTCTAAGTCTTGCCATCTATCAGCCTATATCCTAGCCAGTGGCTTCTGCTGTCTATTTCTCTGAAATGCAGAGCTATTAAATTTATTTAGCTACTTTATTTAGATCAAATGTAGTTTTGTGGTGTCTTGTAGGTATGTGAAGGCTGTTGTCATCTCCTCACATAGTCTTTTGTGACAGGTTTTTTTTTTGGTAATGGTTGATTTTGTGTTTATGAGGACCAGTTCATATTTAGGTGATTTTTTTTTTAAAAGATACTTGATCTTTAAATTTGCATTTTTCTGCCCGTGCATGGTTCACAAGGGTCAGCCTTATTAAATGCTGAGGGAAACACTGAAGACACCTTCTGCTGATAATGTTTCTGCTAATGGCAGCTTATATCAAACACATCAGCAGACAACAGGGTTTCTTAAGTGCTTAGGAAAGATTGTATTAGTTATTGTACATATTTTCATTATTACTACATTTCTGACCTTTATTAGATGATTACTTCACACAAGAAAACTTGCAGACCAGCCGTGCTGCACCAGTGCGGTGTGTAGGGACAGCTGTCTCTTTGCTCTAGGAAAAAACATATTAAAACTAAAATTTCATTATTTATAAGCATTTGGTTGCGAAAGAATCTACCTGGGTAATTCCTTGGGAGGAATGAATTTTTGGTCTGCAAAAAGAAGCAAACAATTTTCAAATTCCTTGGCCTGATGCATAATGCACCAGCTGGGTGACACTGCAGGGTGCCCCCCTGGCTGTGGGTGCCAATGGGGGAAAAGCTGAGATGGAGCAGACTAGCAGGGTTTGTCTGAAGAAATTTTTTCCAGATACCAGGAACTATAATCTTTCCTGGCTTCCTTGAAATGCTGAGTGTTAAAATAAGTGTTGTAGATGGAAAAACTGGAGGAGAACACACAAACAACAGAACAAATGAAGTAGAGGCCCAGATTTCACATTTTAGGTTTCCTTCAGGAATGCAGAAATAGGTTAAGAAAGATGAGGATAAAGATGATGATACATTAGGAAAAACAAGAGAGAAAAGTCTGCGGGATATATATTACCCACAAAGAAAAGACACAGCCCTTTTAAGTCTCCAGAGCAAAATAATTTTTTGCTGAGTACATTAAACCAGATTTTCAGGATAGAACAACTAATTTTTGAAGTCTGAGGGAAGCAAGAGTTCTTTAATTTGGAAGACAGGGCCAGCGCAGGATGGTGTGGCCTGCTTGCCAGGACAGAGCTTCCTGGGACATGAGTCTTAAGCCACTAATCACTCAGCTCTTGCAGTCTTCTTGAGAATCTCTCCGTGAAATTTTTATAATATAGACTCCTCACAATTTATACTATGGTTGAAAAGTCAATTATAATAACTTGTGATTACAGGCTGTTCTATATAGTTAGCTGGAGTTTTGTGTTATAAAAATTTAAGTGGCTTGGGACACCATTTGCGGAGTAAGTGTTGTCTCCCTAGAGGTCAGCAGAGGTGCTGGAGCTGGAGCTTCCCCTGGTGAGTGGGAAGGAGTGTCTGGTGCTGTCTTCTCATACTCTCTTGGGGAATGTGCTGCTCCAAGAGCATGTTAGACATGTTAGCCCTGAGCACCCTGCAAAGGCTATATTCTCCCTTCTCTGCAAAGTCTCTTGGAGGGTGTATGCCAAGGTAGATCTGTCCATGCTGTAATCCTTAGTTCTGCGGGCTATGTGTCCAGAGTACTGGAGAGATGCCTCCAGTTGTATCCTAGAATTTTGAAAAACTTTGAAAAGAAAAAAGCATGAAAAACATAAACTCTACAGTATTTCAGAGGAGCCTGTTTAAGCAAAAATATCCTAACTGAAATGAGGCCTGGGAATGCACAAGCTATTGAGTCACCTTCCATCCTGACATTCCTTCTCTTTCACTCTTACCACAGCACATTTCCCTCGTGAGTGAAGGCACTCTGTCAGCACTTCATTGCAATTAGCTTGGTCGCACTGGGAATGGCTTTTAACGAGGCAGCTTGATCCTGCCTGGTCTCAGGGGTGTGACTGACAGCGAGGAGTTGTGTGCGATAGATGCAAAGATATGGAGTTTGCAGGAAAATGTGTGTTGTGTAAATAATCCTGTGGATCTTATGCATATATTCCGGCTAGCAATTCATGCTAGAAGTTTAATCTGAAGGGAACAGGAAAAGAGAATTATCAATGGCTTGAATCTGATGGTTGCTGAATGCTCTCAGGTCCCTATGGAGCTCAGAAAGTTGGCTCCTGTTGCTTGTTACTGTTCCCTTCTTTATTCAGTATTCTCCGGTGAGGTTTTATTGTATCTTTATTTACAGGCATGGTTTTTGTCTGGGATATTAATTGAAACCATTTTATAAACAAGACATGCATGCATGTTAAGCATGGAGGTTGCATACCCACAAGGGCTACAGGGAATTTTAACCAGAGGAGTCAGGAGTGCCACAGCTGCCCTGGACTAATGCTCCATTGGGTAGGGACAGACTGTCATGCATGCAAGGCAGCTGCCTTGGGGAATCTCCTGTTTGTTTAAATTGATTTTCGGGGAAAAAAATTGGTTTCTTGGGAAAGAGTGTTTGTCAGTGCGAGACCACCAGACCACACTGAGGGAAAAAAAAAGAATTTTTTTCCCTTTGTTTTAAGGGGAAGCAAGTTTATTTTCAAAAGCAGAATCAAGTTCTGAATGCAGACCTATGCTCCATGGGACTGTGTGTTTTCTGTATCCCTTGGCTTCCCCAAGGTGTCCAAAATGTTAACAGGTTCTTAGTCTGACATTGCTAATGCTAATAAGAACTGACAGAGTGCAACTTTTCTCTCATTGAAAGCCTCTCTTAACAGCCTTGTGCAAAGCTCTCTAAAGTTGGTGGAAATGCTCCAGCTAACCTCAGTGGGCACTGAGCCAAGTAATCCGTCACATCTGTCCTAGTCACCTGTGGATGTGCATAAATAACATGCAGTAGAACGTGCTTAAACTGTGCAGCACAGTTCAGGAGTTTTTAGAATCTGAGTGCAGGCAATTGCAGGGTGTACAATGGTGCCTCATTGCCTTGCTCTCTACAGCACTAGAGCCAAGCTCTCCTTTGATTTTGTTGAGTGTAAGTTGCTTTATAAGACACTACATTAGGTAATGTGCCATGAGGACAAGGTGCACTTCAATGTTGGAGCAGAGAACAGAAATCACAACTGCTAAAAAACTTTCAGAGATAAAAAAATTGCCTCTAAAGCGAGGCTTGTTTGGAGAATGAAAGACGCATCTAGTGATCAAACAAGAGGTGACCATGCTGTTCTTCATGTAGAACTTGACAACAAGTTGTTGAGCGTGATTTCAGCCCTAAGATGTCTGTACAAAAGTTTTTTCAAGGATCGCAGGCAACTTACATTGGCAAATCCTGTCTTAATCAAGTTATGAGAAGTATTACTTAACCTACAGATGTCAAAAAATTATTTGTGTAGTTAAACCAAAATGATGGAAGAATGAGTTATGGCAAATAACCATGTTAAATGAAGGTCAGGTTGCTCCCTTAATCAAATAACTTTGCCAAATATTTACTAAAATAGGACAGACTCTTGTAAAAGTATAAATAGTTTGTTAGTTATTTAAATAAAAGATCCTTACAA
This sequence comes from Origma solitaria, assembly GCA_013397895.1. Lineage (NCBI taxonomy): Eukaryota > Metazoa > Chordata > Aves > Passeriformes > Acanthizidae > Origma > Origma solitaria. The sequence continues at coordinate 852,168 of VZRL01006024.1, forward strand.
ACCTTATTTGGTATGATTCTTTGATAGTGTTTATGAGGGGGGTTTTAATAGCAGGATTTCCATTGTGATTTTTTCACTAGTGAAAAGTAATTTTTTTTCCTGGCAAAGTAGACTTTCCCTATAAAAATCAGAGAGAAAATACACTACTTCATAAATTATGAGATTTGTAAACGCTCCATCCATGAACTTTAGCACTAAATAAATATTTAATTAGAAAGGGTGTTGCCATTTGTGGGTTTTGACTAGATATTTTTTTTGCTGTTTTGCAATCAGCAAATTCTGAATCCCTGATAAAGAAGTACTTAGATGTGCATGGAGGAGGGGGAATGTTCTGGAAAAGAAGCTTACAGTCTTTTGCCCAAACATGTTTGTGCATGCTTGTATTTGCAGAACAGGATATGTTCAGAACAGATAAGACAGAATTTAAAAAAAAGTAATATTAGAGAATATACATAAGGTAACCTGAATATTGAGAGTAAATATGCATGTTTTCAGTCTCCCTGATCTTGTGGAGTTGGGAATGCCTATATTCATGTCTTGCTCTGCCCTGTTATGCACAATTCACAACATTCCTTAAAAAAAGCCATAGAAAAGAGTTAGAAGATACAAATTAGTCTCTAATTGTATGGAAGTCCTGCATAAGGAAATTTAAGAACTTTAAGAAGTGAAAAGTAAAGTGTAATTACATTTTGGGCCCTTCTTAATGTGTGGGAAAGAGCAGAATTCTTTGATTTGGTTTTGGTGCCATAGGTGTTATTACCACACATCCAGTATAATTACAAATGGGATAAGCAAGGGAAAGTGACAAACATTACCTAGTGTGAATGGATAAATCAGAAGGCATCACTGGTGAAAAGATTAGGCAATGATTGTTCACCAGGTTAACCTGAATCATCTGCTTGGTTATCCTATGTCTATTATGTATCAAGTTTTGGCAACCACGGTCCAATTTAGCCAAGCAGGGGACCCTTGGGACAGCAAATGTCCCATGAAAATGGTTGGGTTGTATTAGAGAGAGATTAAAACCAAGATTCAGCAATATTTTCAGCCAGTCTGTGTACGAAAAACAATTTGGCCTGAGGTATTGAAGGCTGAACTATCTGGCTGCAATTTGAAAATAGAATTATGTCCATATAAGTTTTGCTGCTATTTTTAGTACTCTGATTGTGTAATCTGTAGTTGTGATGGGGAGTGTTTATGTGGGTCATATATTTGGCTTCAGTGGAAGTGGGAATAAGTTTTACCAACACTATCAATTTTTACTTTCTGGTTTTCCTCTTTTTGTCCAACCTTGTTCAAAGCATCTATAGGAGTTAGCTGCATATTGTACTGAGGCACGGTCACAATATAGAGACATTAATTTCTTTCTTGATGTGAAAGTGACCTACTCTGAAGTGATTTCAACTCCACAGTAATTGCTGGAACAATTGGAAATGGTTGAATCTGGGAAAGGTCTGAGCCCGGTGCTCTCCAGGCAAGGTCAGAAAGCCAACCAGAGTCCCAGCTGCAAGCCACCAGAAGCAAGAACACTGAAATAAAATGGGGGTTGCTCGCTTTATTTTACAAAGACTCCATCCCAACCTCCTGCCTGTCTGCACATCATAAGGACTAATAAGATATAAAATTATTTTCAGTTGAAGATTAATTCCATCCATACAACCATAAAAATGTGGAGTATGCTTCATTCCCTGCAGTCACCCAAGAGGAAAATGAAGCTAGCTAAGAGCTAGACTGCCATCTAACTCTAAGCATAATATCCCATAACATTGTTTCAAAAGTCTGGAAGTGTTCCAGCTATGTGATCAGATTATTTGAGTCCAAACGATACCTAAGCAAGTGAGTCAATAAAGAGATTAACCACAGATGAAGCAACTAAAAACATATCAAACAACTGAAAAAGGACCAGTAGAAAATGGAAACAAAACATAAGGAGTGTAAAACCATAGCAACAGTCAGTGTTGCTGGCTACAATAGGCTTGTGTTAACTAGAAATAGAACTAAGTAATGCAACGGATTGGAAAATAAAAGATAAAGGCAGTTTCAGTATTTTCTGTTGTAAACCATGCCATTTATGGAGTAATACAGCAGAAAACAGTATAGTTTAAACAAACAGCGTAAAATGATGGGAATAGATAATTCTGTGATTGAAATGCATTCGACATTTTTAAACCATTAGATATGAGAAAATTCAAAGTGTTAGCAGTTTTTTGCTTAAAAAAGAAAATACTGCTGATGCAAGCAGACTGTGCAGGATCTTTCCTGTGCAAACGTCTGCAAAATAATCACTCATGGTTAAATGGCAATCTTTAACTAGTGACACTGTTTATAAGAAAGGCAATTCCTGTGTTAAAGCCTTGTGAAATATAAGGGTGAAGTGAGATGTCTTTTTCAGAAAAAGAGAGAAAAGCAAACTTGAAATGCTTGAAAAATTAGGGAAAAAACAATAAATGTGACAATAGATAACAGAAAAGAAGGTGAACAGCAAAGAGTTCTGTTAATGTGTTTTGAGGGGTTGGGAATTTGCCGGTACAATGTACTATGTGGCTCTACTTCAGGAGGTTTTAATGACTGTACTGCTTGTACATTTACCTCTTGTACATTTACATGCCTTCTACCTCTAAGTGTTCTCAAGGAGTTGAGGTAGTGTATGTGGAAATCCTGCTGGGTGTTGATGCCATGCTTCAGGCTTTCTGCTCCCAGGTTTTCTGGTGTGCCTGTCGGTGGATTTCTTGCTATTTTATGTGTACTTGTATACATAATACAGATATTCCATTTGTGGGGAAGAAATCTGGGTCTATCTTATGGACCTGCTATTAACAAATCTTAGAGGTTTCTACTGTTTAGCAGTTTTGGTGGAAAAGTCAAAAAAGGGTTGTGGATAAACTAGAGGTAAATGTACAAACAGTACAGTCATTAAAACCTCCTTAGTGCAGGAGATCAGACCAATACCCGAGGCCTACTTGGTAATGCAAGGAGAAATGTATCAGTTGTTTAACTGAAGAGTGTGTTGACGGAAAGAACACAATGGATGGGGGAATAAACAGCTGGGACTCATTTGGTTGTAACACTCAAAGCACCAGACAATAGTGTAAGAATTTCTGCAAAGCCAAGAAATCCTCAAGAGACAATGTTCATCTGCTGACTTGAATGGAATAGTGGGAAGAATAGCATCAGCCAAATTACTTTAACCTAGATTTGCTCCAGTGAATACTATTTTATGAGGAAAATTCTAAAATATTTGCTATAAGTAAATCGTTTGCACAGCATCAATTCCTGTCTTTTCTTAGTGTTCTGCATCCAGTGTTCTTCCGGACACAGATGCAAAGATTTGGTGGGGACACAACGTGTTTTTAGAAAAAATTCCAGAAACAAGCAAAAGCAGCATGCTAAAACTAATGTTATATCTTTGTAATTGAGACAGCGCTCAATTTTTTTTAATCTTTTTTAAAAAAAAAATATAGAAATTATTGATATTGGGAAAGTACAGAGATGGGAAAGCTGAAAAAACCAGGAAAAGTTGAGCAACTCTAGTCATGCTAGTGCCCTACAACAGAAGAGATGTTTCTTGCTTGTCTACTTTTATGTGGAATTCCTTGCTTAATAATGTAGGCAAAACTGGTTTGCTGTCTTTTCAAAGGTGAGGATAGATGGGAAATTGAGCTCATTTTAAACCACCTTGGCAATGTTGTTATTTTATCCAAAAATCAAACTCTTAATCAGCTATTTCTGATCTGAACTTCAGACTTCAGCATGAAAATAGCTGCAGTTGTAGTACCAGTAAAAGAAAAATTTCCAGAAAAATATGATTTTAAGAGCATTGAGCAGAGAAGAAGAAATAATTTGTATTTTTTAAAATTGCAAACAAGGAAACTGTAGAACTGTGGTCATATATGTCCTCCATATACACATAGGGGGGAATTTGATGTGTCCTTTTCCAATGGCTGTGTGTTATCCATGAATGGGGATTAAATAAGCTTGAAAGTACAGTTTGATACATTTGTTCTTCTATCAAGGCTTATTAGAAAAGTGATGTCTCTCTCACACCCTAGCCCCTTTATCCCCTCTGTGCTCTCCTTATAATTCATTGTCCCCTAGGCTGTGCTCGTGCAGCTGTGTGATGATCTGCCTCTGAGGTGACCCAGTGAGGTGCTCCATTGTTTCAGTGGTTCACTTTGCAGCAAGGTCAAAAAAGCAGCTGTGCCAGTGTGAGAGAATGGGTGTGTGGGAGGGCAGATGTTCTTCTGCAGGAGGGATCCTCTTAAACAAAGAGTGTTTCTGGAGGAATGGTATTTTTGCTGCATCCTTCAGGTATTGCATTTCAAGGGCTTGAAATCTGTAGAGTACTGCCACAATCTAGAGAGTGAACATAGTGAAACCTACAGTTGGTCATACAATGCATTTCATTTTTTCAAGTGATCCTACAAGTGATTTGAGGAAACTCATTAAAAACTCTGTGCTGTATTCTGGTCAGAAGGGTCTATGGCATTTCCCCATAGGACATAGGGATTACCCTTCAATTTCTACCTTATTTAATGTTTAACTTGAAACTGAATGGCTGTTGGGGACTACAGACAGCTCAGTCAAGTCTATTCTGGAAGAGTTTCAGAGCAAAGAAATGAAGAGATTAGTCACGCCAGCTTGCCAGGAGGCTTTGCCTTATATGTCATACATATAAGGAATTGCAAAGGGAAGCTTAGGAATTCTGGAACTGTGCACAGCTATGCACATGAATAGCAGGAACAGCAAAAGGCACAAGTGATCAATGTTGGAATCAGTCTTGCCCCACTAAGCCAGGATCTGATGGCTGAAAAACTTTGCTTTGTACTTCTGGTAGAAAATATACTCTCAGGCAATACTGTTCTGCCATGGCTGGGTCACCACATGCTCTGACATGTCTCTACCCTGAATGTCTTGTTCAAAGAAAGGTCCATATTCAGGAGATCTTTGTTTATGACTCATCTTTAGCATCTCAGAGGAGTTGGCCTGCACATGGGAGGCTGTGCCCAGATGCAGTGGCCTGAGCTTGCTGATAAGGGTTGCAGAGTTTGGATGGTGGTCCTGGCTTTCTGCATCTCTGAAATCTTCTGGTTGTGCCAACACTTTTGGAGAGATGAAGGTTCTGTGATGAATGTGCATGTGTTACCTATGTGCCACACATGGGTTAAAGTAGCCTAATTACCATGAGAGGAATGGGGAAACAGACACAATTGTAGCTGCTGACATGTAGAGGTGGGCAAAATGGGATCCCTGACATATGCTGGTATCTCATTTAATGTATTATTATTGTTTATATTAGTATTTGGTTTAGATTTATAACCACCGAGTACTGAACAAATATGAGAATTTTGTGGGTTTTCCCTACACAGAAACACCCACAATTCCCTCTGTAGTACAACATGACTTTCCTTCAGGGCAACTGTTGTCAGGAACAATCAGTATGGCCAAGTATTTCCCACTGTCTCCACCCAGTCAGGAGGTTGTTGCACAAATCTGATTTAGCCTGCACTCAGATGGAAGCAGGATACTGAGGGAGTTTGGTTTTTTTTCCTCTTATTCATAGGTAGTTCAAAGGAATAAACAGACTTGTTAAACGTAGCAAATCTAATTGATTCCAGCCTCAGAAGTTCAAGAAAAGGTCTAGAGAACTAAAAGTTTCCCTCTTTAATTTTTCTCAGTGAGACAGTAGCTATAAATATTTTCATTTAGAATTTAAAGTTTTTGAATGCTGATGATAATAAAAATCAGTTATACTCAGGCAAATAAAACTCTTCCCTATGAGGACCTTTTGATAAATCAGGAGTTTTTTCCTCCTGAGATGAAAATTTCCTACTAAGACACTCGCCAGAACTTCTCACTTCCAGGTTTTGGACTAGGGACTTGAGCTACCCCTAATCTTATAAAATATCTATTTGATAGAATGCATCCTCAAAGGAAATTAAGGAAATTTAGCTGAAGTAATCTATTACAAAAATGCATTGATTACGGGATAAATTTTCAATGCTAAGGAAAATTGGCCCTGAGGTTTTGCAGCTATTCACTGGGAATCTTAGTATGATACAAACAGATTTGGGTTAAAAGCCAGACATATAACAGCTGTGTTGTTGGAAAACTAGGAATCTTACTCTAAATATTTTAAGCCAAAAGAAATGTTTTAAAAAATCTGTTATGTTTCAAAATTGTCTCATGTGAGCAATTTCATTATCTTTAGGGGAACAAGGACTATTTAACTATTTCTAGGTCTTGTCCTTAACTGGTGACATATTTATATTCCTAACTGAGGGAGAAAAAAATTAAGAAACCCTTGTATTCTAGATATTATAATTGAAGTTACTAGTGTCACTTACAAAAGTAACTCTTTTTAAAATACAAATCCCCCCTACACCTGTCAAAAGACAGAGAGAGTTTAATTTCTAACTTTAGCAGAACCAACAGATCTAGGTATTTCTCAGGGCTTTTTAAATTAGTAAAGCATGTGGGGAGTGGTGGGTGGAGGAGCTTGTATTTCTTCCCACCTTAGCGTGGGAGGAGCTCCGTCAGTCGGAGCCTAAGGTGGTGACTCCTGCTCCAGGTCCCAGGGAAGCAGCAGAGAAGCAGATGTGAACTACAAGGGTCAGTGTGTTGCATTTTCTTGCAGCAAATGGGTCAGCCCTGGAAGAAACAGGGGAATATAAGAATGTTAATTGTTCATCATGGACTCTGTGCGGATGAGCTCCGTTCATCATGGACTCGTCAGTGCTGAGAAGAGATGACATTTACTGATGCCTAAAAGACAGGCTACCTGAAACAGAGGCCAAGACAAATTGGGAGTATAAAAAGTGGACAAATTTATTCAAGGTCTTCAAGGTACTTTCGGGCAAGCAAAGTCCCCCTCAAGGGACTACGCGCAAAATGGACAGTGGGGCATGAGCCCTTTACCTTTCATAAATTCTGGCCTATTAGCATGTTGGCACCTAATTCTCCACTCACACCCTTAGGTGATGATGTTAACTACCCCAGGCCCGCTCCCCCAGTCTCAGAGTTGTTTACATATTTTCATGCCCTAGTGCAGTGAATGTGTCCTTGGATTTTCTATTCAGAGGAATTGTTTTAGCTAAAGGTGCTAGAAACAGGTTTTTAGCACTTTATAAGAAGCACAGAACTACACCAAGTTACAGATACATGAAAATTAAAAAAACAGAAATTATTAAGGCATCATACCAGAGGTGCAGAGTGGTGAAAACCTCAGACTAGGAAGAAATGTTCATACCTTGATCCTGCTTCAACTACAAAGAGCTGCACTGGGTTCAAGTCTGAGGAAAGTCATCTCTGCTTGGAGAGGCAGAAATGAGGAGGGCCTCTAATACATGCCTACTACATAACAGTTTGTGACAAGTGACACTGGTGGTAACTGGGACACTTGCTTGGGTATGAAATGGAATGAAATTTAAAGAGAAGTGGGATTTGGAAGGTCTAGTCTTCCAGGAATAGCAGGTGTGTGGATTCTGCCACCAGCACCATAGGATCACCCTTTGTAGAGATTTTTGTACAGATTGAACCATTCTATTCTGCCTCCTGTACTAGCTAAACTTAACAGAACTTACAACTTTGTTTGTAAAATTTATTCAAAACCATCCAACTATCCATCTCCCCCTTCCAGAGTTCCCAAGGGTGGAGATAACACTGCCTTAAGTAGGCAGTGTGAAATTTATTATCACTGCTGTACTCAAGCTTTCGTGCAGAAAGTGAACCACATGTCTTGGAGTGGAGGAGTGGACATCTGTTTCCACATTTCCACTGAGAAACGTGGCTGTTCATGATTTGGTGCAGCAATTCAGCCCAGTTCTTTCAGGGGCAGGGCATTTTCAAATATTTTCTGAATTTAGCATGTGAGATCCTCTATGGAGTCTCTTGCTGCTTAGTGCACTGCATTTTCATAGTGCTCTTGAGTGTTCAGAGAGGGCAGGTATCTTGCCAGGGTCAGTGGGCCTGTCCTAACCCAGGACTCCAGGGCTGGGCAGCCTGTCCTGAAGCAACATCTCCAGATGTTTGGAAACATTTGGGGCCCTTGGTGCCAGAGCTTGGGAACAAGGCAGCTCTTTGTAGATCCAGTGCTCTCAAAAGTAAGCCCAACTCCCCTTTCATTGCTCATAGCAGACACCTGATTAGAAATCAAGCAGTTTGGAAGTATTTTGAGAATAGAGAAGCTGGGATAGGAGTTAGAAGAGAAGGACCGGGGCAGGCTGACTTTTCTGAGTCACGTTCAGTTGGATTCCTGCTTTCGTATGTTCTGCTGCAGCCCAGTGACGCACAGGCAGTTTGACAACAGTGACCACTTATAGGTGCAATATGGTGTCCTGACCTACTTTAAAACACTTCATTTCAGCTGAGCCCTCCTCTCCCGGCTCAGCAGGAGGTTTGCTTCAACGCCTGCCTTATTTTCCTTACCCAGACTAACTCTTTAGGGGAATAATTACTGTATAAACTCCAAAGCACAGCAAGCTGCTCTGCATTCCAGTTTCACAGGAAGTAAATTCTGAGCTTGCCAAGTCTTCTCACTCATCTGCGGCTGCTCAGCATCCCAGATTCCTAACTCTGTTAGCAGGGGGTTACGTAATAGGCGCATGCCAGGTTTGTAATTTTTTTATATAGAAAACCAGAAATGAATGAGTGTGATGTGGCAGGAAGTAGCTTATATGAAAGGCCCAAATGGAGATTGAGAGATGACAGTAATATGTTTTCAATACTAAGTTAAAGCAATGAAATTCTCACTTGAGCAGCAACTCTAAAGTCCCTGAGGCTGGTTTTAAAAGGTATAAATGAAGTAAACCTCAAAAATTGCATGGTCAATTTATTTGACAGCATGAGCTTAAATTACCCTAACAGCTGGTTTGAAAACTGTTCTCTTAAGAGAGAGACAGGAGTATTAAGGCAGCTGTCTTTCTTTTCGGAAGCACAATGATAAAGGCAATAGGATTACAACAGTAACAGCCTCCCAGAAAAAGATGAGCAGTTGAGGTCTGAGCCACTATGTTGGGAGCCCAAGTGCTCCCACTGGCCCTTGGGCTATGCTTCAGCTCAAGCTTTGTCAGTGTGTCTGTCTCCAGCCCTGGCCCTACCTCCGGGATGTGCCTTGGGTCTGCACTGTGGCCTTGCTTCCAGCTCTGCCTCCTTTTACTACTGCCTGGACCCTCTGCATAGAGCCTGGACCCCAATGGATATCCCTTCTGCTGTACCGGGGACTGCTGATGTGCCAGCACCCAGCTCCATCTGTCCTGGCCACATGTGGCAAGATTGCTGCTTGGGTGTCAGGGGCTGTCTGCACTGGGCCACCTCGGCCTCAGCCTCACAGCCCTTCATGGAGCAGCTCCGCTCCTGCTGCTCTTCACTGGCCTTCAGTGGCCCTTCCTTGCAGCTGCATCACAGCTGATGCTGTGCCAGAGGCACGGGACAGTGTCCCAGGGCGAGACACACCAACCACAGCAGTGTGGTGCGGAACTCCCCTGTGCCTCACCAAACTGCTACAGGAGATGATGGAAATCAACATCATCCTGTGCCATTTATGCTTCTCAAGGAGTAACAAAACTTCTCAAGGTGTCTGTGCATGTACTCAGACTAAGCTGATTGACAGCATGTGTCCTGACCTCTCTTTTCAGATCGTGTCTTCTTCCTGTATACTGAGGGCACTGATTACTTCTTGGGATGAGCTCAGGCTTTTGTTCAACAAATTTCCTGTTGATGTGGGGACCAGAGCAGAGGCAACAGTTTCTTCAGTGTGCTTCCTACAGTGTGTTACAAGGCTTTGGGGCGCTTGCTGCAAGTCTGAACCTTGCTGATGGTTGTTTAGAATTATTTTGGGTGGTGATATTTGGAGACCTTCAGAGTTCAATAGTTATAATGCAGATATGTTAGACTTGAACTAACAGAACTCTTAAGCAAAACACTGTCTCCATTTCCCCAGGAAGAAGAAAGATAATACAAGGTGAAAACTTTTGCTCTATAGTAGGTGCCAACGTTGGGGGATCCTTGATCTCTGATGGGTAGGGTTGGGACAATTTTGGTCTACTCTGCCAGAATGTAAAATGACAGTTTCTGCCTACTTTTTCTAGCATGGACAACCTAAAAAGAAAAGACAAAAAAAGCCTGGCAAGCAAGCAGAACAGGCTAGGATCCTACTTTCAGCCCTGTTGCAGTGGAGGGTGGCATGGGTGCTGAGGAGCAGGCTGTGCTGGATTAGGACCTGGTGGTATGTGAATGTTCCCTTCCCTCCTCCCTTCAGCCCATCTGGACCAAAATGTCTCTGCCCCAGGAGGCAAAACCTTCCCTGGCAGAGCCTACCTGAGTCTTGGAAACTCCAGATTTACCTGCCAAGGCTGTCCTCATGGATCATAGACAGGCCAACTCTACTTGAATCAGGACCCACAGCTCCAGCAGTGGCTGAACTTCACCTGTTTGGACATGATTGGAAATGGAAATGCTATGAAAAGGAAACCCCTGTTTTGAAAGGAATATATAGTAAAATCTTGCTAAATATCAGCAAATATTTTCAGGTGGTTTTTGGTCCTTTCTAAGTATTGACTAGAATTAGGAGGGAGGAGGGGAAATACTGTGCCTGCCCTGTAGAATTAGAATCAAAACAGAGAAGGGATGCAGAGGAATTGGTAATAATTAATTTACCAGGATGCTATAGCTCTCAGTCAATGTGCTGCAGTAAAAAGTAAATGAAAATCCAGATTTTGTCTGAGCATATGAAGAAATACAGTTTCTGTGTATTTCAGAGAAGAATGGATTTCACATCGCTGTGGTTCCCAATGGTTCCTCAGTTTACTCAGAGATGGTCATTGTCAGTACATTCTTCAAACATGAACTAAACTCATTTTTGTTTTGAAATTATGTATTTCTATCATCATCAACACCCTAAGCAAGACACTTTGTAAACTTTTCTCATATCATGGTTTTATAATGACAAAACCAGACTAAAATACATAGATATAAAATTTAGAAGGTTATAAGGTACTGCCAGTATCTTTCGGGGGTAAATTCTCTGGTTCCTCTTTTAGGATTGTTAACCTGATACTGCAGAATTCTGGTGCCTTGAGCAGTGCCCCATCTAAGCAGCCACTTTAAAAGTATAGCTCTCTAGGGATGAGAAGAAGAACTATCTTACCTCTAGCATTGTTTATTATTATGAAAGCTAATGGAAAAATCAGATTTGGAAAAGATATTACGCAGGTTCTGTGCTACTAGAAATCCAGAAATTATAAAAAGAACTTTATTCCTTTCTGCTACAGGTATCCTGTTTCTTTCCTTGTGTTTCACTGTGTCCTCTCTTTGTACAGAGGCAATGGAATTTCTATGAAAATCCAAGCAGGATTGCTTGGTCCTTTGTACTGGCCTGACTGGGCAGGTACAGCCAACACTTACACAGGCTGTTGATCATTTTTAGGTCTCGTTTTAAAATTATTAGTAGAATACTTAATAGAAGGAATTTCATAAAAAATATAATATAAAATTTATCTTTTATACATTTCATAATTATTTTTGTTTGGTTTTTTTTAAAGCTATAAATTAAAATGTGTTCTACCACACCTAAATTCTCTGTATTGCATTAGTTCATATTCCTGTGGTTCAGATTGCTTGCACTTGCATGTGTGCATTCATCCCCATTATGGATGGTCTTTTTCTGTGCAGCTGAATTTCTTGGGGAACTACTATGTTTCAGTAAACTTAACCAGGTGGGAGAGGACCAATGTGCTTGTTATCACTGCAAATCACACCTGTGAAGGGAATAAATGCATTTAACATTTCAGAGAAAGGCTTAGGCTTTTTTCCATAGATTCCTCTTAAATGGATCATTTAACTTGCTTCTTCATTGTATTCAGAAACTAGAAAGGACTAGAAAATACTTTTTTGTTTTAATTGTGTCAAGATTTGGGCATCTTGTGACCCTCTTATCTCTTCCTCCCAAATGACAAGTGCATCTGCAGCAATTTTTTTTTTAAAGACAACTGTAAGAAAGAGGTATTTTCAGTGTAACTTGCTTAACAAACCACTTGCTCTGTGTCTGGAGCGCTGGTGAAGGATCTGTTTGCCAGCTTGTCTTTGTAGTCAATAACCTTTTGCAGGAATAAACTCCTGTATTCACAGACTGCTTATGTACTTCTGGCATGGATTTTAACCAGCACATCTTGCAATCTGTTTCACAACCAGCCTTGTCTCCTTTATGTGTTGCTTTCCAACTGTAATTAATGGACTGAGTTTTATAGCAATGCATGAGCCTGCTCTCTCTATATGTCCTAATTCTGGCAAAAGTTGTATTACCCAGGCCTCGCCATGGACAGTATTTCTGCCTGAAATCCTTGCCTGCGCGGGTACATTCAGCAGGCTGTCGAGATGGCTGCTGGAAACTTATCTTTAAAGCTTTATTGCAAGTCAGACTATTTTGAAACTTGGCATGCAGATTTTGGAGTGGGTGCAGTTCTCTTAGTTAAATCTGAGTCTGTCTCCTGCTCACTTTTTATGATCCAGCTTCCCTAGGGTAGAGGGAAGTACCTAATTGCAAATCTGTCTTGCCAAGTGCTTGGCAACTAGAGCTTCCCCCCACAGTGGACTCTATCTCTAAAGCAGATAATGTCCATTTGGAAGAACCTGACATTTTAGGCTAGAAAAGGGCAAAGAGTTTTCAAGAACGTTTTAGAGATTAAGCTCAAGTAACACACTTATTTATAGACATTGTGGATATCACACTTTTTTAACATGTCACTTGTTGAAAAGAATGTCTTGTTACAAAATCTGTATTTTTCGCTTTCTCTTGCTTTTTTGTCTTTGGCCACTATTGTTTTATTGTGGCATTTTAGGATATTTCGGTGAATGATAATGTTATGAAAACATTTTGTACCTGTGTATCACACAAATATATCTGTATTTCATTTTCAAGAAACTTATGTGCTTTATTTGAATCAACTAGATAGCAAGGGTTTGAGAAGTACTTTTATGGCTTTGTGTATGTTACACAAATCTGGCATCTGGGTCAGTGCTTGCAGAGTGTGCATACCAAGGAGCACATATCAGCAGTGCAGAGGTACAGCAGAATTAAGGGCTTGGGGTTGCTGTGAGTCAGTCCTATAAACCAGCAATCCTGCAGAGTCAGCACAGGCCCCACAAGCAGAAACCTAAACATCTGGTTAGCTTTAGGCTTGTGCTTAAGCTTCTTTGACATGAGCTGCTAAGGGGGTGGTGGGTTTGCTTTTAAACACTGTTCCAAGAGCTTTACTTGACAAGGTTACGCTTAGGAAGCACTTTTCCAGCAGGATGGAGTTTGTTCCCCATCTTATGTCTGCCTTCACATGGTGGGGCAAGATGAAGGCATGCAGTCCCCAGATTTGTCCCTTCCTTTTCTTTCTCTCCATATGCTAGCTTTGCAGAGGGGGGAACCAGCCTAAAAGAGAGCTGTAGCTTGTCCATGTAAATGTCACAGCTGGAGAATCGCAGAGCTGCTGGGTGCACGCCTGCCCCAGTATACAAATAGCCTACAAAATTCTCAGTGTTGAGATTTCTCTTTTGGCTGGGGTAGCGTGCTCAGTAATACCTCAGTGCATGGGCTGACCAGTATTTGTGCAATTATCTGAGGGACTCTGGCTGTGAACACTTGCAGTGGGCTTGATCCTTTACTCCCCCAAGCTATGAAAACACATTGCTCTTCCTTTTGGATTGAATTCCATTCCCACTTCATTTTGTTTCTGCTCCTCTTCTGTTTCTCTCTCATGTATTTTCATCTGGTTTTTGTCTCTCCAGACTCTTTCTGTACTCATACTAATTATTAGCTACAGTAGTTTTTATACGTATATTCTATATATTACTTTATCATAAAGTTCTGAATTAAAATCTCAGTTGTCCTAGTTCTAATGATAACATGGCCAAAGAGAACCTTACAAGAACAACCATGGCTGAAAATGCTGGGGGGAAATTACATTCTTGCCATGACACTGATGTTCTATCTGAAAAGCTACTGGAAAAACAGCACTAGTCTGTTGAAGCCTTTTGCTTGAGCTCTGTTCCCTCAGACAGTGGAAAATGTTGCTTTGATCCACTCCATTAAAGGAACTCATCTTGGAGGCCTCATCTGACTCTTTGTCACCAGTGAGTTCAGTAAAGTTCTTAAAGATCCCTCCTGTGCTTAGGTCTGCTACACTTAATTACACACTAAAAACTTGACAAACTCATTTTTGGGAAGAAGAATGTAGGAAGGAAGAGAGTGGGAGGAAAACACCTTTTACTTCTTACTACTAGAAAGACTTAATTCTGAACCGAGGGAAGTAAGACTTTACAACAAATGCTATGTTTCTGTTAACAGACCAATAGGATGATCTCCCTCCATCTGAGTGGGAGGATGTTAATGACTCGTTACAGTTTGTTTGATGGGAATTGGAATTTATTGTGGTATCTGGTAGCATCCATCTTTCAGTTCTTCGTCTGTTTTGATAAGGAAAAAATCCTGTGCTGCTGTATCCAACTTCATTCCTCCTGATAAATAAGCTGCATATCTTTATAAACCATCAATTACCCTCTGTTTGTCAGTTTTATAAACTGGAAAAGATTAGTAGGAAGAGAAAGGGAGGGTTGCAGCTCGTGTTGTGCTCAGGGCCTGATGGCGTCAGGCAGCAGCCAAGTGCTCCTGCTGAGTGGGGAGTAGGGAAGGTGGGCAGGGGTGCCCCTGCAGGGCACTCCCCTGCTGCTGCCCCAGACCTACCGCTCCTGCTCCAAACCCTTGTGGCCCCAGGAGCGAGGGAATACCCGTGCACAGCTCTGCCCTGCTCTCCAGGTCTGGGGAGCTGATTGTTTGGACCAGTCAGTGTTTGCTGCCGAAGAATGATGTCTTCTCTGGGGCTGAAAGGTGCCCTGGGAGTGCTGCCTTCCTTATAACCACCACCTTGAGAGCCTGCTACGGGCAGAGCTCCTCCTGCATCCACAGCTCCCTCGCTCAGTCATGTGTGATGCTTTCTAAACTGTGCCAGCTGCAGTGCTTTTGGGACCATGGATTGCCCCTGCCACCAGCACTGAAACTAGCAGAAGCAGCTTAGCACTACATCTCTGCTTTACTTCATCCCTTCCTCAGCAGTTTTCCAGAAAGCAACAGCCATGGGATACTTGCCATCCAGGCACATAAAGCTAAGGGAATTAGTACAGCCATCCAGAGCTGACTCACCCCAGCCAAGGCCAATCACAGCAGTTTTTGAAACACATATACACACCCGAATGAGGCCATGAAGCCACCATGAGACACTGCTTCTCAGAGTTGTCCTGTGCTCTGAGAGGCAGACACTCCTCTCCCACTATCTGTAATAATGGCAGGTGTATTTCTTGTGTTACCTGAATTTTACTTTTGATCTCTTATTGAATATAGTCCTAGTTTTTACAGAGCCTGTCTCATAACTTCCAGTAAATTCATAAGGAGCTTTTTGCACTGGAAGATAGAAAATAGACCTGCTGGGATTAATCCAGACTACCTGCACGTGCTTGAATAACAACACTGAATTTCTTCCCTGGATATTTTGAGACTTCTTTGAACATTGCAAATTAGCATTTCGCTCAGGATGATTCCAGTGATAGGAGATGAGTGACGTTAATATTTGAAAATTCTGTAGTAAATCTAATTTTCAGGTTTGCGTGCCAAAGCTTAGCATGTACTGAGGCACTTAAAGCTGACATATAGATGTTGTAGTTACAATTTTAACATGTGGCTTGTCTCAGCCTTTCATGCCCCTGATATATAAATGTTACAGGGTTAAAACCAGTGCATTGTAAGCATGATGATATGGTGCTTTTTAATAATTAGTACCTGATAGAACAAAACAATACCATCTCACAAACTGTGATTATGGTCTGTCAGCACTTGAAAAACAATTGCTTTGGTAATTTAAATTTTCTACCTCAAATTTTACTGGGAGGCCACAGGCAGTGACCCATGTCCAGATTGTGCTCTGATCTCCAAGGATCAGTATGTATTCCTAAGGGCAGTGCGACAGCAGCAGCTCGGTAATTCAGCAGCAATTAGCTGAAGTGGCACAATAATGTCCTACCATATTCATTAGATTCCAAAATGGCTAGAAACAGTGATTTCTTGATTAATCAGTTTCATGTGCTCTACAAAATTTGTAGGTGATGAATCTCCATGGAAATGTTTCAAGGAAAAGCCCTACATTAAGTCTCCATTTATAAGCTCTGAAAGAAGGCCAGGGAATGCAGTTCTGGAGCACTATTGGTCCAGTATATTTTTATCCTTGTCCAAAGTAATTTACCACAGATTTTGCAGTCCTCATTTTGCTGTCTTGAAAGAGGATTTACCATATGTAAGACATAATGCAGCAAATTAATAAAAGCATTGATTTTTAGCAAACAAAAAGCATAGCAGTCAGGAGGTAATTAACTCAGACCTTTCTTCCCTCCCATCATGGACGGCCTGTAACTGAATATTTCAGAACACTATGAATTTTACAAAGACAACTGGGGTAAATACCTATAAATTCAAACTGCAGGCTGTTTTTTCATTAAGCAACTGCGATGAATGTGACTCAAGTTACAGAGTTACAGAACTAGCTGCGAGCAGATCTGCAAAGGAAAACTTATGCCAGATTGTGAAGAATCCCGGCAGGCAATAACTACTTGGCTGTAAGCTGTGTGCAGGACAATTCTGTGTCGTGGTGAATCGTCCGTGGTAAACTACCACAGTTTAATCCATTAAAAGTGCTAAAAAAACAAAAAGATTCTCAGTATTTCTGAGTTCAAGAAGCATTTGGACAATGCTCTCAGGCACATGGTGTGACTCGTGGGTGTCCTGTTGAACATGGTCTGGAGGAAATGTCTGGAGTTGGAGTTGATGATCCTGCTAGGTCCCTCGCAAGTCAGGATATTCTATGATTATGTGTCTTCTCTGCTGCAGTAAGTGAGCTGTTGTAGTCCCTTCACTTTTGGGATGCAGAAGGAGCCCCGTGAGTAGCTAAGGCAGCTCACATGAGTGGGTTGGCCATCAGAAGGCAGAATAACCTCTTGGCGTTTTGAAAGCAAGTTTGAAACAAATTTTATAGCTGAATATGGATCTGGTGAATGAAAAATATGTTGAGTTGTTTATAGAACAAGAAAGAAAGCTAGCCATAGCATTTTGTGTCCTCTGAGATCCACACTGCTGTCTCACCCCAGTGCTTTCCTCCTGACAGGTGTATACTCACACAGTAGAAATTTCAGCAGTTCTCTTCAGCAGAAGTTGGCATTTCCTGATTTGATAAGAAAAGACTACGGACAAGAAAACTTAAATGCTACAGAGAGCTCTAGAAATTCTTACCTACAACCACCAAGTGGGGGGTTTTTGATAAAGAAACTAAGATCTTTGAAACAAGTAAATGGAGAGTAGAACAGAAGTAGGATTCAAGGACTCCCAGGACACTTGGAAATAATTGGTGCTTTTCACATAACACACAGTAACACTTAGAGCAGCAAAAGAATCATTAAAGACAAATTCCTTACAGCAACTCAGAGTGCATGTGATCCTCTGGTAGGACTTTTTGGGGGGGAGATGGTGAGAAAAAACCAGGATTGGAAAGTATGAGAAAGGCTTAATCAATGAGCTGCCTGCTGCTACATATGACCTGTGGCATTCATTATATCAATCATTTAACCTTTCCTCATAAGATGCTAATTTTCTTTCAAAATGTCAGTTGATAGGCTACATACCTATCTCATCAAGAAATTTAATTATGTATTATTTGTTACAAGTAGTTTGTTTATGTGATCTAAATGACGTGGATCTAATGCATACCTTAGGCAAAACATTTCTTAGTACTAGAATTTTCGAAACAAAGATTTAATTAGGTCTTAGATTAAAATGACTCTTTTGAAAACTATGGAAGAGCTTTATGCAAGAAACCAAATAACATGTAACAAAACTACTCTCTTCCCTGCCATATACCCACAGGAAGATGTGAGTCTTTCCATAAATGGAATAAACAATACTCTGGGGATACTCAGGAATGCATATAGTGGTTAGTTTTTAACATAACACAATAAAGCATTGTATAGGGATAACATTCTAGCAGTCAGTGGAGATGAAAGTAAAAAGGTTTCAGTCATGGAGAGGCAGAATTAAGCATATAACAAGCATATTTAAAAACCCTTGGTTATCTGGGTTCTGCTGTACCTTCCTGATGCAAAATATCAAATTTACTGGACCCTCAACTCAGCAGTACCAGAATTTGTTACCAGGGTAACAAAACTCAATATGCTGGCCTTTGTAAGTGTATGATCAAAGGGACTATCCAATTTCCACCCACTGTGTGCAGGCTGCCAATTTAAATATTTACTACCCCTTGAACTGGCCAGCCAGGAACGCAGCAGTAGAGAGGGGTATGAGCCATATATGTACTGCCCCTGACCTGGGACATGTTCTGTTTTCTGGAAAAGCTACAAGAGAAATCTGAAGTGAACATGCTGTGGCTACATTAGTAGAATAATTTACTATGTGCTCTAAAAAAACAAACATCAAAAAAACCCAACTCAACAAAAAAAACATTTACAACTATGCTGCAGTAAAAACAGTGCTTCAGTAATGTCTCAAGAGAACTGTCCTTGCTATAAGCCTACCACTTGAGCTGTATAATTTTATTATAGATTAGGAATTCATAAAGCCATAAAGTATTAATTTCCTTTTAAATGTTGTTGTTCTATTAAGTGATTTGAATGGTTAGTAATTTTCTCTACATAGCCAAGCTGTCTTTTAAATGTGGTGCAAAACTGAACAAATGATAGAAAACTGGGTTGTTGCATTTTTTTTTTACTTCTGTTGCCTTGTGTGGTCTGCCTTCATGACGTAGAAAAAGTTCAGGTGTGCCCAGCTAAATGCAAAGTTTGTTTTATTTATATCCTCTCATTCAGAACATACCTCTTCATCACCAACAAATATATGAGGCAAGCTCTAAAGATTTTTTTTTGGTGTTTTGCTCACTAATAGAATGTAATGGCCAGAAAGGTGCTAGGAAAATAAATATAAATATGTATTTATTACCCTTTCCAACTAAATTGAACATAATAAACATGTCACAAGCTCCTCACCTAGTCCGGCTTAGTACTGAGGATAAGCTAGCTTTCCCTATGCTAGATACACAGATGGATTTAGACTTGCTTCGAGCATTCTGTTCTCCAAATTCTAGGTATTGGTTTCTCTTCATCTTTCCAAGTCCATGCAGCTTTTTGCTGCCGTTTTTGGTTTCTGCCCAATTTGTTAATAACCTTGTCATTGATGGTGTCCAGAACTTAACACTAACCCAGCTGTGGCCTCACAACTACTGAACATTTGTTGTAGCAGTGTAATTTCTGTGCAGATTTTTTTCTAATTGTGACTCTCATGGTATGAGATTCATATTGTTTATAAATATCTCAAATCATGTATTTAAACTATAAAGGAGTCTTAGTACTTGGCTCTTACCTGTGGTTTTGAGAGATTCTTAGAACCACAGCAGAGGGAAACAGAAAATCCAGTGGCAAATACTGCTCAGCTCTAGTGTTTTCTTGCTTTTTGTTCATCTTTTTTTTTCCCCAGTGACAGCACATTGCATTTAACAATTTACTTCTGGCTTTCTTCTTTTGTAGAGTGCTACAAAAGTACTTCCTAGGCATATGCTAGTTCAAACACACTTTTCTTTTTACTTTATCCTTCCCCTTGAAAAAAAATTCTCCACATTTTAAATAACTGTCTGGAAGAAGGAATACCAGTGTGTTCTTCTAGCTCATTATGGAATACACAGAGCTTAGAATTGTTCCTTACAAATTTTATTCGCCCTTAATATTTTGGTAAAAGTACCACTAGCAGCGATTTTCCTTTTGGCTATTAAATGAATGCAGTGGTTAATTGTTGTAGGGCCTGATGGAAGGAGCTGCTGAAGGCTGTTAGCAGGGAAGCTTGAAGAGCTGAAGTTGCTTAGAAAGCTCACAAGAGATAGCTGACATATTTTCGCTTGTTGTCAGCTGGTGCTCTCATAAGACCATAGACAGCCTGAGTGAATGTAGGAGGAAACAATACATCTGCAGACACTGGCAGACAGCATTGCTTGCCAAATTTGGCCACAGTTCCTTTAGATAAATAATTTCTCAGTGACGTGCTGTGTTGAAATTATATAAACAGCAAAAATTACTAAGACCTGGGCCCCAGGGTCCTGTGGGTTTCAAGATTTTCTGCAATCAATATTCTGACATCTGCAAATATTTTTCCCGAACAGCTGATGCCAGAAACAGAGCAACATTACCATCACTGTGTATTCAAGATTTTGAATATACTGAAATCTTGTCTCTTCAAAGTCCTGGTCAGGATCTTTGCATTGTCATAACCATCAGTTTATATGAGGTTTTTACAAGAGTTATCAAACCAGCAATCTTTTCTCAGAATGGCCTGTAACCTCTTACAGCAACAACTCCATCAGCATTTCAAGAAATGTACATGGAAAACCACTGTATTATGTTTCAGTTCCCAGAATTATCAAGGGTTTTAGGGAAACTTCTGTTGAACATGATGTAGCTTACTTTGCACATTAAAGGTATGGGATTTTCCTCCCTAGGACCAGACAATAGCTAGCTACCTCTGTAGTAAGACTTCCTTGATAATTAAAATACTTCCACTATAACAGCCATACACACTAGAGCTATCTGAAAAGTGTCTTCTGTCACTGAGGAATTTATGCAGGAAACCAATGTGCAAGATTCTCCCTGAACAGAAACATCCCACAGGGAAAACCTTATCTGACTTTTATAGAAGCATCTCTAGACAAGCTTATGAACTTATAAAACCAAATCATTTATTGAACAAATATTTTTTAAGAAATCAGTTTCCATGACAGAAATATGTCCTTATGTTTCCAAACAGAAATCAAACCTCAGCCTGGCATTAAAGGCAGCAGCTGTGGAATACTGACAGTTACTCATGGCCCTGAAGAAACATGCACTATGCAACATGAGTAACAGCATTTACTACTATTGCTGAAGTAGGAAAGGCCAGAGAGGAACAAAAATGTACTTTTTAAAATTATGCTTTTCTTTTGATGATATAATCTCCAGCACCTGGCCTCTCCTCTAGCAACACTCCCAAATACTGTTCTCTGAAAATAGTCTGAATAAAATGAACACACTTTGTTCCATTTTCAGTCCCCCATGTACTAAACAGGAACAAAGCAGAGATATGCAAGTATGGAAAAAAGTCTTTCAAACACTTTCTTATTTCAGTATTACCTTAAGGCAAACTTGTAAATTTTAAAGGAATATCATGAGAATTAAGCATAAAGCTTATGAAACTCTTATTCCTTTGTTGTTTTTGATCAAAGTTAACTTTCTCAGAAAACAGATATGCACAGTAATAACCTTTCACAAGTGTCTCAGCATAAGACCATGTTAGTGATGTTTATGTAACTTTAGCATCTGCAAGTATTTCTTAAACTGACATTTGAAGTCTAACTGTACAAGACAAAATTTCAGTAGTTCAGAGCACAGTGTGATGTTATTTCAATGAGTATAAATGTTGAGGGCAACAAAGTCAAACTATCTCAGTATTTTATTTTCACACAAAACATATGAAAGGAATAACAGAATCTGTTATCTTCTCAAAGCTCTATGTCTTTAAAAAAAGGATGCTGCAAAGCCTCTTTTGCAGTTATTCTTGTTGCAGGGTTTAAGTCTAGTAGCTTATCAAGTAGGTCATATGCTTCATCAGGAACTTGATCCCATCCTTTCATGTCAGTTGCCTTCATTTCCAAAGCACCATCACCTTCCTGAAAACTCTCTAAGTGTTGAATTTGTTTTCCGAGTGTCTCAGGAGCACAGGGTTTGTCTGCTGCAACTGGCAAAGCCGTGTTGGTTTCAGACCTGCTGGGCACTTCCCCCTGAGATCCTGTACAGCTGCTATTTGTTCCTCTCAGTTTTTCACAGAGGTTTCGTAAGTTTTGAGTTGGGACAACTTGAGTACACACAACAGATTTCCCTAGGGAAAAAATTGTACAGTAAGCCATATTTTATTATACTTTCTAGGCAACTGTAACTTTAAGTTTGTTTCAGAGAAACTCCATGTCTCAAAGTATAACCAGCATGAAAGGAAAAACATCCCAAATCTATCAAAGAACCAAATCCACCCTCCTATGCCTCCACATCAGCCCTGCTGTTACAGCAGCAGCCCCAGAAAGTCAGAAGCGTTATCATCTCAGTTCTGCTCAGAACAAAGAGCTTTGGGTTATATGAAGTTATGTAGTGGCAGGTTGTCAGCCACCCTGTACACCAACTTCTGGCATTTCACTGTCATTTTAACAGAACTGAAGACAATTAAATAGCCTGATTTTTACACCTTTGTCTGAAGAATGAAAATTGATGCTGGCAGTTACACAACCAGGTAGCAAGTGCTGCAGCATTTGGCCTGCAAGCAATTAGGGGAATGGTTATTTGGATTTTTTGTGTTTTGTGGTGATCATGTCTCTTTTAAATAGGCCAGCTGTTGGGTTTTGATTTTTTTGGTTGTTTGTTTGACTAGTCCTTTTGGTGGAAGTGGGGGCGGGAAAGCAAGGTTTACATCATCTAAATATTAAGTCATATTGACTTAAGCCTCCAGGCCAAATTTTGTAGGAATAGAAACACTGTCTCAAGAATTCTAACCAAATGCCAGTAGGAAACATTTAGTTGGCATATTTCACCTCAAGTAGCCCTGACTTAGTGAAAGGCAGCAGACAGGTTGGGAAAACTATGACGAAGTACCCCATACACAAATTGCAAAAGATAGAAAAACACAAAACTGTCTTAAAAGTCTGTAAATACAGAATAATGGCTATAGATTTTACGTGCAAAAATTTCTTCCAATATTATTCTCAAACCTAAAAATATATTTATATACACACACAATAATAATTGATTGTAAATTACAGCATTAAATAACATTTTTCCTCTTTCCCCATAATTAAGGTTAGCATACCAAAAGTTCTAGCAGCCTGAATGGTTTCTCTGGATCCACGAACTGTCATGATTTGTGCCAAAGCAGTTAAATCATCGCTTGCTTTGAAAAATGGATACCGTCCACTGAGTAGAGAAAGGAATATGATTCCTGCAGACCACATGTCAATTGCTGCAAAGGAAAGCTGATTTATTAATAACTAAACCCATGATTTCATCACAAACAAAATCCCAACTTTCTTTAAAAAGAAATGATAATCTGAAATGTTTCTATCAGCAAAAGTTTTGTTCTGGAGCACTTCTTGACTTTGGTCACACAGATGAAATTTCAGACAAGAGTGGAAATTACTATAATTAGATTGAAGAATAAGCTCCTACTTTGATGCAGAGGGAGTGTTTTTCATATGAGTAATTCCATTAACTTGCTAAACTGATAATGTACCAAAACAATGTTGGAAGTTGTTTTACTCAGGGAGATGAGAGGGGGCAAATGAAATGGCTAGTTTTGATACTCGTTTAACTTCCTATGAAGAAAACCTCATATAAGAGTCATAAATAAAAAACAATTCACAAATGTTTGTGAAACAGTTTTTTGGGGACTGTGGCTGCCACAGGTAGGCAATATTAAGAAATTTATCTTATGAACTTTGTTCCTCTCTAATATGAACTCATCTGACAAGATAGGCAGTTTAAAAACTGTAATAGTTCAAAGTTATTCATCACTTTCACTGTGTTATGAAGAGTTCAGACAAAACTCTGGGGATAGAGGCCAAAGCCTGATGGAAAATTTAGTGCTGGAAGTTACGAGAATACCTGTCTGCCATAATTTTTTTGGCTCACTAAGGTGCAAATTTTGAGAGATGGCAAGAAAAGTGAAGGAGAGAATTTGAAGGATCTCAAACTCTGTAGAGAAAAATTAACAGTTGGGACACAAAGGCATATTCATACTAGTCCTATTTAAAAAAGTAAGTAGCAAAATAGGCAGTCATTAATTTGAACATTTTAATTAGAAACACTCTTAGCACAGGACTTTGATTTGGAAAAAAAAGTATTAGGTTGACTGTAGTTGCAAAACCAGATTTTATTTCTTTTATTAAAAAATAAAAATCCAAGTTAATAATTTGGCACAATTTACAGTGGAAAAGTTTTCTACCTTCTGCATTGTTCCTGTTAAAAAGTTTAAGTATCATGTCTTCAACAGTGATACAGTAATACTATCTGTTTGAGGGGCTGTGCATCCCCCTAAGGATGTGGTTGGGTAAACTGGAGTAATCAAGGCTGAGACCTTTGAAAAGGTTTAATTATGTAACCCTTGCTGAAATTAAAAGGCATTACACATCTGAATTTCACAAGTTAAAAAATTCACCCATTAAAAAAGACACCAAAATATGCATAAATGAGAAGGATTAAAAGGTGAAAAAAGGCATTTGTTTCAGTCTGTTGTGCAGTACCTGTGGTCTGAGTGGGGCATTTGGTTAATACTTCTGGTGCTCTGAATCCAGGTGTTCCTGCCCTGGGAGCCACTTGTTGACGCCTTGTAATAAGAGACAAATATATTTAGAATATAAAAGTTGATAATTAAGCTCTAAATCTAATAATGCTTAATACTGTTTTTAGAATATACTTGTGTAAGATGAGTAAACAGCTTAAACCCTGCTTTAGTCAAGTTTTACAGAAGTTTGAAGCATCTTACCTAGCATCAAATTAGAAGATACACACAATAGCCTTATTATCTATTATATTTTAATTATATTATCTAGCATAAGATAATACCAGAGAAATACTCATTGCATGTTTAATTCACCATGACCTTTTCTTAGTTTCATCTAAGACAAGCATCTTTTTTGTTAAAGGCTTGTTTTCATAGGAAACTTTGAAGTTGAGGCTAATTAATCAAAGGCAAAATGCATAGGAAATTCTTGAATGTGGATCCTATGGCTTTGCATTAGTCCAGAGCAAACTAAGGGTCACACTGAGTGTTGCCAAGAATTTACTCTTTGTTAGATTAACTAAAAGTGCGAGGTTATTATTTAAAAAATCATGTGTGGATAAAAGGCAACAGTAGATCACAATCAAAATTAACTGCAGAGGGGTGGAGGTTAACTAAGATACTAAGATTTTCCAGCATGAGACTCTGGCACAGGTTGCCCAGAGAAGCTGTGGATGACCATCCCTGGCAGTGTTCAAGGCCAGGCTAGATGGGGCTTGGAGCAAGCTGGTCTAGTGGGAGTTGCCCCTGCCCATGGCAGGGGGTTTGGAACAAGATGATCTTTAAGGTCCCTTCCATTCTTTGAGTCTATTTGTTTTTCTTTTTGTCATTCTTTTGTCTATTTGAGTCTACCCAAACCATTCTTTGAGTCTATTTGTTTTTCAGATGAACAAATACAAAACAGTCATGCTTCCTTTTTACTCTATATTTCGTGATTTCCAGAATCCCAACTGTTGGCATAATTTAGCCCTATTAGGTAACTACTAAGTGACAGATTGATGTATTGTCTTTCTAAGTGTTGTAATTAGCTCAAGTGATTTTCTACAACACACATAGGTGAGTAAATAAACACAAGAACAAGAAAATAGTTAACAGTGAATCTTTCTAGATGCAGATAGCAGTGAACTAATCCATGAATTATTCTTGTTTAAAAAGAGCATACTCAGTGTTTTAAGGGCTGCAGAGATCAAATGCTATCTTTCACTTACTAAATCAGCAGTCTAGTAAATCTAAGTTTCTGACTTTGCTTAACAGCAGAGCAGACAATTTTACAACATTATCAAAGCAAATTACCTTGAAAGGCAAACACTGCAAACTCTGTCCGTTGCATAACAGTCACAGGGCAGGTTTAAAGGGCAACCACTGGCAGCTTTCCTGGCTGCCCCATTGCTCACAGTTTTGGTAGAAATAATCTTCTTCTTTGTCACTAACTTCCTAGATGAAACATCTATCATCTTTGATTGTTTTATGAGCTGCAATGTAGATATTTTAGAGAAGGTGACATATTTAAGAAGATTCCCTTTACATATAGACAGGACAGTTCCTAAAATACTGACTTAACAGGTGCTCATGAAGAAGAAGAATTTTAGTACAGAGACAGAAAACCTTTTTAACAGTACCAAAACTACTATAAAACAGACACCGGAACTTTCTAAATATCCTGATTTCCTTCCCTTCCTCTTCAGAAGACATTTTAGCATTTACTGAAAAACAATATATATTAGATATTCTGAAGCTACAAGACAAGTACTTTTCAAGTTAGTATAGTGTTTCAATACTTTTTTTGGCTCAACATGAGAATAAGGAAAAAAGAATATGAAATGCCACAGCAACACACAAACATTAATTCTAGCTCTATAATAAAATATCACCAACCAAACCCTCTAATTTAGCTGGGGTTTCCTCCTTGTCATATTAAATACTAATTACAAAAAAATAGTTACTAGTTTAACCCTCGGCTTCAACTGCAAAAATTTTTTTTTTTAAGTTTCACAAGGTAAGTAGGGGGTGGTTGAGCACTGGAACAGCCCCCTGGGGAAGTGATCACAGCACCAAGCCTGACAGAGCTCAAGAAGTGTTTGGACAATGCTCTCAGGCACATGATGTGACTCTTCAAGTCCAGCTCCTGCCCCTGTGCACAAGACTCCCGATGATTGTCATGGGTCCCTTCCAACTCAGCTTATTCTGTGATTCTGTGATTAGTTGCACAGATAGATGTATAGGAAAAAAGATTAACTTAGCATCCAAACAAGATCAGCTAGGAAGACAGCTACAGAACTCATTGTTCAAGAGTTTCAAAAGGGACTGAAACAGAAATGAAAAATTCTCGTGAGTCTTTTCTGAAAGACACATTTAATAATCTGCTCAAAAACTTCTAGCTTCATAGCATTCTGGAGCAGTGTCCAGTCTTACAGGACAACCAGTTCTATAACTTTTCAAACATGCAGCAGATTGATCCTACTGATGAGTCATACTTCTTACTTTTGTACTCGTATTCTCCTGGTATGGGGAACTATAGACATTGAAATTCCTCTCTCCGAACACTGAGCGCTGGACAGAATGGAGCACAGAGTCCTCCTATAATACCAACAAAAAGGACAATAAGGATCCTGTTTAACAGGCATCTGGGTACTGACAGTTCAGAAAAAAAAGTGTGAAGTGACATAAAACAAGAACAGCTGCATGTAAGTCATTTTCAGGCATCAGTTTACTGTGAATGAAGAAATGTGGTCTAGACAGAACAGCAAACATGTTTACAAAACCAAATCACACCTCTGAAGTGCCCTAAGACAATCTCAGCGTAGTCTGTACTGCATTTGTTACGCAACTAAGTAACTAAACACAGGTGAATGATTATTGGCTTGGGGAGGGGTTTCACCATACACAGCTCTTAAAAAAGGATTTAAGGCTGTCTAAATAGTAACCCGTGCTAGGGTTTTATACAGCCTTCAGCACTGTATTACATCTAACAGATAATGATGAAGCCAATAGTTACGTAAAAATAGCTCCTTTGATATGAACACTGTGATGCTGTGCACCCTCTTGGGGCCCTGCAAGATGTTCAGGCTCAGCTTCTGTGCAAGTACTGCATCTCCCCCTGTTGGATGAAGGAACACATTAAACATATAAAACAGTATAACAAAAGAGACTGAGAACCTTTGCTCCTCTTCCTTGTTTCATCTGTACTTTTGAAAGTGAGCTGGACCTTCTATCAGCTGCTTTTGAGGCTGACTGTTGAGCTATCTGTTTAGGTGCTGTGACACTGACAGAAACCCCATTTCCCAAGGCTACAATGGGATTATTTTGCAAGCAACTTCCCTGCTGGTCTTCAGACTGGGCAGTTTTAAGAAGATCAATTTTTGTATCAGGGGTTCCTTGTGCTAAGCCAAAATCTACCAAGGCATACCTGAAAAGACACAAATTTAGAATCAGGAGTTACAAAGTATCTATTAATAATTCAATTTACTATTCATTACTTATCTTTCTCTCACATTTCATTCCATGTTGCTTATCTGTACTCCTACCAGCATCACAGTCCTATTTTCTTCCTTCTTCTATTGTCCCATCTTACCTATCCCCTCAACATTTTTACCCTATATCACTGGCCACTGTTTCTTGTCCCAAAATCTTCTCAAGTGCATACTTTCTCCAGAGGCATTAAAAAAAATATTCCCAGCAACTCCTTTTTGAAGTTCTTCTAATCCTACAGCTCTGAATCTTCAACCAGCAGTTATGTCCAAGTGACTTGACTTTTGCAGTATTCCCATAGGCAGAGGACAAGGGCACCAGTGAAGACAGACAAGACCAACAATATGTAAAGTTTTGACAGACTTCTGCCAAATACTACTGGAATTTACTTCAGTCTTCAAACAGGTAGGACCACCTTAGTTCACACTTCAGATCTTCTCTAAAAGAATTATTTTTTGCTACAACCAGTACAGAAGTAATCCACCTGTCCCTGGGTCTCAAACTCAACTCCATGCCTCCAGACAAAAGTAGAGATTAAGGCTCAAACAAATGCTGGAAGAGAAAAATGGCAGTACATACTCATTTTGACAGTGTTTAAAAAAAAAATCAATATTTCTCAAACTTTTAAGCTCGTAGTTTGACAAAATGCAGTCAAATCTTGCCTGCAAACTCACTGCATAGAATTGCAGAAACATTTAGGCTGGAAAAGACCTTTAAAATTAAGTCCAACTGTTAACCCAACTCTGCCAAGTCCCACAAAACCATGTCTCTAAGTGCTAGATCTACAGGTTCCTTCAGGGATGGTGACTCAACCACTTCCCTGGGCAGCTCATTCCAATGCTTGATAACCCTTTCGGTGAAGAAATTTTTCTAATGTCGAACCTAAACCTTTCCTCATGCAACTTGAGGCTATTTCCTTTTGTCTTAGCACTTTTTACCTGGGGATGTGCAACCTGCTACAACCTCCTTTCAGGTGGTTGTAGAGAATGATGAGGTCTCCCCTGAGCCTCCTTTTCTCCAGGCTGAGCCCACCAGCTCCCTAGGTCTTGTACTCCAAACCATTCCCCAGCTTCAGTGCTTTGCTTTGGACACACTCCAGCACCTCAGAATCTCAACTGTACAGTGCACAATGCTAACAAATACATCTATAGGACTGCTAGCACTGCAGCATTCTATCCATTTCACCTCTTCACAAAGAAGTAGTACCTCTCTTTTTACAGTCTTTAAATTTTGTTACTTGCAGGTAAAAAAAGCCAACCCCACTAAACATTAATTCAATGCAAAGTGAAAACAGCCCAAAGCAAGCAATCTTATCAGTTTTACTCTGTCCACTATTAAAAATGTTCAAACACCATTCTATGTGCCACAAGTTATGACTAACTTTCTTATTAAAAAAATAGATTTTATTCTTCTTATTCTTATTCGAAAATACAGTACTTTTACTCAGTAATAAAATCTTCATTTTATCAGGTATTTGTCACTCTATGAAGCAGATATTACATTAAGTAAAAAAAAATTCCTTCCCTTCTTAAATCCCATAACACTGAAAGAGAAGCTTTACAAATAAAAAAATAATCATAGCTTTATTACTTAAGCATATGGTACGCAGCTGGAAGGAAAGAAGCCTAAAAGCCTAATTGACTCTGTTCTGCCAAGGAACACATCCCCAGATGAGATCACAGTATGGCCAGACTCACTTTTTTAGCTGCCTGTTGTAGAGGAAGTTGCTGGGCTTGACGTCACGGTGAACAATACCGAAGTGATGAATGCGCCTCAACGCTTTAAACAGATTAAACATGTATTCCCTCACTTCTTCAAAGGAAAGGGAATTCAAAATGTCCTGAAAGATTATTTGGATACTGCAATTTATAGAATCACAGAATAATTATAAAATAATTATGCAACTGCTTTTACTTAAATGTTTTACTGCATATCAAAAGTCTGAGACTCACCAAGAAGGATTCATGTTCCAGATATGGCATAACAATAACAACGTGATCATTTTTCCTAAAGCAGTATTTAACTCCCATAACATTATCTTGCCCCCTAGAAGAAAAGTAATGTTACTGAACAAAGACCAGAAGATGGATGTTTATTTTCCTTTATTTCTTAAAAACTTCAGTCTAGCTTTCTTTTGTAATCTTAATTTGTATTTTGATAGCAGTCTTATCAGAAATCAGTAGTTGTGCTCTTGCTGCTCACAGCTAAGTTCCATTTGAGTTCTGCAGTTTGGAATGAGAACTCCACAGATTATCTGTCAGGCTGTGGTTTGTAGTTACCACTGTAATTAAACACAGGACCTAACTTTCATTATTCTACTACTTTAAGAAGGTGCTATTCAGCAGACTCGGCCAACAAGTATTCATTCCTAAAACCACATTTTCTAACGAAGTGATTCTTTTTTCCAAGCATTTCAGAACCGGAATTTTGTTACCACAGAGATACATAACGGAATTTCTCAGATGGAAAATAGAGCACCCCCCCAAACAGAGACCTTAGCAGCAAAGGGCATCCGTTACAGGTAAGACACGCCTTTTGTTATTTTCTCTCACTAAAAAGAATATACATGTGTGTGGTTAAAAACCAATCAAGAGAAGAGCCAAAACTTGAAATAAATATAGAACAGTGAGACAATGTTCAGCAGTTTAGTCATGACAATCAATTTTTTTGTTTATGTACCCTGCTACTGTGAGGCACTGAAGTTCAGCAGCTATTCGCAGAGGGTGGCTGGTTGGAATCAAGTGTTTCAAAGCCATTTTTTCCTCAAATCCTGTTTGTACTTGTGCTGTGGCCAAGTAAACAGAACTAAAAGTACCTGTAAACAAAGGAGAAAAACACTGTCTTCAACATTTTTAATTAGGTCAATGCAGATTTTTACAGAAGTGATCTAACTGTTCACAATCTTGCAGTACACTTGATACTACATCAAAAGCAGATTCTAGAAGGAAAAAAATCTAGTTTCTTTTTTCTACTACTGAATTCAGTGATCTTGTATACAAGTTTTTTATGTCAGTAAAAATGCAAATATAACACTGTCTAACTTGCCTGGGACACAGTGCTCTTTGAATGTAAATTTCCTATCTTTGATTTGCTTTCTTGTTTAGGTAGCTTACTTTCATCTGACATCTAACTCCTCTTCCTACAATGTAAGAGGACTATATAATGCTAATCTGGAAAGCGCTGCCTTTGCTATTCAAAGCACTTCTGAAATTGCTACATTTTCCTTAATTCTGTACCTTACCTATAAAGTAAGGCTTCCCACATGTGTAACTGTACTGTTTGTCTGCCCAGAGCATTTTACCACATCGAATGTGGTACACTTGTTTGAGAAAGGGAGTACTCAGACTGTATGATAAACTTACCCAGCCATTTAATTTGAAGGATATCCTAATAGATCTCTTATGAGGTTAATTTATCCTAATGATCTGAGATAGCTGAACACACAAGTTGAAGTGTTCTTCCATATGAATAAATTACTTTAGATCACATTTTAACTAATGTGTTTGCATCATGCTGGTTCAACAGTCTGAGAGCACATGTACATGAAAATGCCAGCAAAAACTAAATATTTCATGCAACCATAAAAAACCCCCAAACAACCTAGAGACCCATGCCTCCAGCAGAATTGATTACAGCAACAAAGGTTACCAAATTTGACTTAAGACATTATTTTTGGTGGTGAGAACTGCTAAAATGAAAGTGATTCCAGAGTGGAATTGTAAGTTGAAGCTTGTTTCCTCATAATGCTGTTCAACTGTAAATGGTGTTTTTTAAAAAACATTGTTTTCTCATCCACTTCTGCCTAAGAGATTTTAGTGGAAACAAAGCCAACTTAACACCAATTAAGTATGTGAAAACACAGCTACATTTAAGTAGATTTCTCATGTAAAGGAGAAAAAAAATGGAACTTTAAGACTTATTTACTTGAATCTACCTCAAAAATTTTTAATTGTCAAAATTGGAACATTGTTTTTTTAAAATGCTTTAATATTCCAGATTTTTAAAAAATATCTTGAAAATATTCCTAATTAATACACCTATGTGCTCAGCAACATATTAGAATTCCTACAGAGACCATGGAGTAAGTAAAAAAAAGGCACTTGGCTTAAATTGCATATATTGGAATCTTAGATTTATACCTTTTAAATTAGAAATGCCAAAAGAAATCTTAAGTCTAAGCAGGCTAAAATGAAACATTTACCTTCTCCAATTTTTTCCTTAATTTTGAACACATTTACAAGCTGTGGCACTGCTTCATAAAGTTTTTCAATATCTTTTTTTATTCCTGCTGTGGAAAGAATGGGGAAAATAAGTTAGGAATTTTATTACTTGATTCAATATCTGATCTGTATTGGAGATCACAAATTATGCTTCAGCTCACAGGACTGTGGATTCACATAAACAGAGGAAAAACCAGCACAAAGGTTATCTTATCCTTGCTGACATTACCACGTGCATACTTGATATTGTTGTTCTTCATCACACTCCCTTATAAGCTGCAGCATTTAAACAATTATTTTTTACTTATCTGACACATGGCAGATTCTGAGAGGGCAAAAGCCTTCTGGTTAGTAGGACACCTACAGCTCATTGCTAAATGCTTACATGAGATTTGCCACAGCGATTTGACAAAAGACAGAACTATAACTGTTGTTTCTGTAAACACAGGTGCAAATCCATCAGATACAAATCAAAAATGCAGAAAAATAATTATTTTTTTAGATACTTTTAAGATTGGTAATGCAATCTTTCACACTGTTACTTAGAATAGTTGACACCAAACCCCATGTTTGCTCTGCATTTAGGTTACTGCACTTCATGCTGCAATCACTAGATGGCATGACAAGGATGTTGTACTGTATTATTTCCAAAAAATCGCATAATTTTCCATTCAGTTTACAAATCCTTGTCTAAGTGTTTTCTACACCCCGCAGAAGAATTCACATCTTTTGAAGCTACCAATTATGTAGAGCCTGTGACTAATTTCTGTGAAGCAGGGGTAAAGAATATTTTAGTATACAGAACTAAGCACAAATTGGTATTTGAAAAGCCAATCAAATTTTAAAAAAGTGTATATATTTTTCATCCTAAAAAATATGTAATAAATTAAATTTAGCATAAACAGATAAATTATACTGTATTGTATATGCAATAATAGACTATGTTTCACCAGGGCAGTTAAGTAATAAGATTTCTTTTCAAAATATCACAGATATGCTAGAAACAAAGTATGGATTAACATGCACCCCTAGCCTTCAGTGTAGCTCACTTAAACAACAAAATCTGCCTGAAGAACCCTTTCTTCCTGATAAATTAGCAAGTAACTCAAGTTACAGTTAACTTTCAATTTTAATTTTTTTTAATTTCAAACTCAATACAGTTGCTTGTGTGAAAGATCATCCTGAGAAGTGCCAGAAAAAGTCAGTGACTGTCCTTGATGATAGAGAGCAGTAAAAATATCACCTGGCCTGTTCCAGGGGCCGGAATCCCCCAGATTGGCTATAGAGAACATACAATCATTGTGCCATCAGTGTAATAATACTACTAATAATATCCAACATTTTCTGGAGTGAATCTAAAGTGATTTCTTCTCGTATTTGCAAAGCAAGACAAACGCTATTCAGCGTTATTATGGACATGGATGTGCAGGAGACTGACAGAGGATGATATATTTTTAAAAAATCAGTTGCTATTACATCTATAAACTGGCTGACCATCTGGGATTACTGGACAAGCACTGTACACAGAGTCCAGACTTGGGTATGTACACAAAGAAACTCAAAAACAAACACCAAAACCACTATCAGAACACATGTTCTTAGTTCAGCTTCTACAAAGAAACACAAGAAGAGTGTTTTTATGCACATATCTACATCTAAAGATACCGAAGCATAAGGCTGGTGATTATAGGTTAAAAGACAAAATATTGGTTTTGTGTACTGTCTGGTCAGTTTTATTCCAAGGACTGTTTTTTTGTCATTTCGGTATGCCCTTATAATAACATATTCTGTAATAAATAAATAGTAGGTTTATCAAATTGTGTTGCAGCTACTGTTGCTGAAATTTTGTAACACACAAACAGCAGGAATAAACTAAAAAGCCACCTCAAATGTTTTCATTTCATTAATTCCTTGTACAACAGGATCATATACAGACAGGCTCATAATCAATACTGAAATTTCCCTACGTAATGAAGCAGCACGACAGTAACAAAATGTAATGTTAACAATCCCCATTTCAGCACATACCTGAAAGCTTGCTGTTCTGCCCAAGATTCCTGGGGAAGTCTTCAGCCTGCTGAGGGTGCTGTTCATCACAGGGAGACTTCAACACCGTCTCCATCACAAAACAAGTCTCAAGTAAAAAACATCCAAGACTTCGAGGGCCACTTCTGGACACCTGGGGGAGCAAGCATATCTGGTAAGACACTTCCTGGCCCTGCACTGGGTTTCACAGATAAGATTTAGGGAGCTTGAGGAGTTCCTCTCTGTCAACTAAAACAACAAAGTGTCACCCACCATGCCAGTGAAATAGTAAACCAGTAAAGCAAATAGAGGATAGAGAGGAGAAGGGAAGGGAACGAAGACTGCAGGATAAGCTTAAATTCAACTGATTTTCATCTCTCATGTTTCCTTATTCACATTAAAGCATTGTCTTTTCCCTGAAGTTTGCTTTGAAAGGCAAGGAACTGATGCACACAGAAATAGCTGCATTGTACACTGCAACAGTTGTAGAAAGCCAGAAAAACTGAAAGAAATTATAAGAGAAAAAAATACATTCTCAATACGAGAGATCTCTCCCTCCTAGATAAGTTGAACAAAAGGCATAATTATTTGTTGCCCTCCCACCACAAGAAAAATAGAACATGATTATTTTGAAATGCTTCTTCCCAAATCTTATAAACATTAAATAAAACTGTAGACTAGTTTAAAGACCACTAATACTGTACAATCAAAAAACCCCTGATAATCCCTTTTCAGGAAAAAAAGAGTGGCAGGGAGCCCCAGAGCAGAATCACCAGTTATAAGTGAGCCTGGAAGCACCAGCTCTTAGTTACTCAAAACTGTTTCTATTCAAAAATCTTTCTCCCTTGTTACTTTGCCAACTCTTCAAAGTCTTGGACAACTTTTCCACACGGGGGAAACATGCTGAAAAACTTCGGATGAAAGGATTAATGTTTCAACTATGGAGCTAGAAACACATTTTGTCCCCAAAGAATTTGAACTATCTTTGGTCTGTCATCCTTGTGTAACAACAGGGACAAGAGGCAGGAGCCGTCTCTTTTGAGCCCCGTTTTTTGCGGGAGCTTTGCTGGAGAGGGACTTGGAAACTACTGGAACGCGATTAGAGATAGTTCTAGTCTCTTACAAGTAGCCACTCCCCCTGCTAGTGTGGAGTAGGCAGATTAGCCTGCTCTAAACCTGTACCAGCATGGCCCCACAGCAGCACAAGGGCTGCAAGTTAACACACATTACTACAGCACATCTGTCCGGTACAGGACGAGCAAACATCCAAACATCCAAACCCTAGTCCGCACTGGTGATGTCACCAGTGGCACACAAAGCTCCGAGTCCGTCAGTGGCTTTAGGGGACAGCCTCGTTCAGCGAGGGGCCCCGGGTCAAGCGCACGCCGCGGGCTTCCCCATCGGCCCCGGAGCTCCCGGGCGGCCGCAGCGGGGTGCAGACGGGTCCTTCGGCTCCCCCCGCGGAGCCGCCGCCCAGCTCAGCTCCGGCCGAGCAGGGGAGCCGCCCCGCGGGGATCCGGGCACTGAGGGACGGAGGGCGCGCAGCGGGCCCCGCAGACGAAGGGGCCGCGGCGCGGGGGATCGGGGCGGGTCGGGTCGGG
>VZRL01006024.1:888046-901133 GCA_013397895.1 Origma solitaria
GGGCGGTGGGCGGTGCCGCGGGGCAGCGGCGTGTGCTGCCGCCGGTGCCCGGGCCGGGACAGCGCGGGCTGCGCCGCGGGAGGGCGGGGCCTGCTGCGGTGTTCACGGCCCCCGCAACATTATCTGGCCCTAAGGCTTTCTTTTCTGTGTGTGGTTGTTGCGAACTAATCCAGCCCCCAAGTCCCCAACAAGACCTTGTTCTCATTAGCTCCCGTATGAATCCGGTCAAATAGCCCAAAGGCCAAGGAATGGCTCCACCTACACTATTATAACGAGGGAACAGCTTGGCTTACAGCTTTGCCTTATTGCCCGATTACACAACAAAAAGGATCGCACAGAATGCAAAATTAAATTTGCCTCTTGGCTCTGGTCTGGGCTGTAACCGCTGACCGGCAATGAGTAGGACTAGGAAATTAAGTGGAACTATTTTAACTATTTACTGTAATGCTTTACTGATGTTTGAAGTAGTTGCATTTTATTGAAACCAGTACAGTTGTATGTTTGTAAATAGAAGAATTTAGTAGTTCTTGTCCTATACCCGGTTTTGGTCGATATTTCTTCTATTTTTTTAGATAAAAGAATATTGCTCTTGTTAAAGAGTATCTCCCCTGCACTTGATAATGCATTGATCTCTCATTCACTAGAATATGAATTAAATAATAATATGAACTAAAATACTCTTGTTTATTACATAATTCAGGTAGAGATCTGTAACTGCAGCCCTTGGTAAATAACAACCAAGCCTGAGGTTGCCAAAGTTCCCAAGGCAATGTTCTAACTTGGCTTTACCTTATAACAAGCTGTGCTTAGGTTAACAAATTGTTGAAAGAAGAAGCAGGTTCCACCCCTTTTGTTAAGTTGTGCTTCCTATAACACATTTTAGAAGTAGGGTGCAGAAACGAGTTGCTGAGCTGCTTTGGTGGTTTTGGCAGGTTTGGTTTGATGTGTGGGTTTTTCTTTCCCAACAGTTGTTCTAATTTGCACTTTCTCTTTAGGGCTCTAATAAGTCAGTGCAGCAGCTTGAGATTTAGTGAAGTTAAGTATGCTAGCTCAGTAATTTCAGTTAAGGGTGACTATATTTAAAAGCAGATTATACCAAACATTAATTAAATGAGGTATAATGACAAAATAATGTAGGCTAAAATCTGTTCTTTCTTTTATCCATGTAATCTTACGGGAGTTCAAAGGGCACCATAAGCATTCATGAGTGCAGGTTTTTCCTTGTGCTAATGACAAGCAACATCATTCTAAATTAACCTCTTGGGACAATCTTACCTACAGCCATTTCTGAATACTGTTGAACCAGGAATTATGTTTTCAAGTTAATACTTGCAAAACAGCTACTGATTATTTACAGGTTGTATATTTAGCTCTGCTGCCTCCTGGCTGGGTCAGGGTTTCAGCCAACTTCCTTGGCCTCTCTGCCTTGGAGTTGTCATCATATGGAATACCAAATCACCACCATTTCTATACAGCTCCCGTTATTGGCACTTCCCTGTCAGTCATAGCCATACTAAATTTCTCCTTGTCACTTAAGTTGCATTTCTGCACAGCAAGAATTCTGCTTTCATTATATCTTCTTATTGAGACCCTGTCTAGCTGTGGTTTCCTTCCCTGCAATGTCTCAATTTAGCTTGATTCCAACACCTAAAATGACTTTCATTTAGACCCAGGTCATTTATCTAGCTTGATCACTAGCTCCTCTCCATTTCCTCCTTTCTTATTGATCCAAATATGTTGTGGTCTCTCATGCCATCCTTCCAGTGATTCTGGTTCTCCATCATGTCAGCTTCACATTTTTTTGTTCTCACTAGCCTAACTGGCCTTGTAGTATAATCTAATATTGCCCCTTAATTTATTGCCCTACTCTTTTTAGTCTGCCAGAAATGCCAGCCTGGATGCTTGCCTTCATTTATGTCTTACAAAAGAACTACATCTTCACTCATGGGGCAGAGAAGGCTCTGCCTTCTCATTCACCACTGAGCTTCCAGTTCCAATCATGCAGTAGGAACTACCAGAAGGAAAGAGAAGAAGTTGCATCAAATGAATATGACAAACAAAGCAGCACATCTAATGCTCTGTGAGCCAAACTGCTGCACTGTCTTCTCTTGTGGTTTTATGTCTAGGTTGGATATGAAGGATGAGAAGCCAAATGACAAGCCAGGCCCATGAAGAATGTTCCTTATGGCCGACAATCGCCAAATCCCACATCTGGGAGCTTGCCAAGAAAGGATCTAAACATTGCTGTGTGATTGCATCCACTGCTGCCAGAATCTGCAGCTGAATCAAACTTTTTGTATCTGCTGACAGGCCTAAAAGAATCTGTGCTGACACTAGAGCACATCTGTTAACCTCTTCCTAGGTCAATTAAACTAGAAGTCTTCCTGTGTTTGTACTGTCCTCCAGCCTTAAAAAAATAACAAGCCAGGTCCAGGAAGGTAATTAATCAATTGTATCCAGCACAAACAGAGGCAGGAGATCCTTAACACATCCCCTTGCTGCCAAGAACATCTGTTCATAAATTAGAAACTTAGAATTAGAAGTTAGAAAATACTTAGAAATGAGCAAATAAAAGCAATTGTTGTCCTATCAGTATTAAAAATATACATATAGCTATATAGACAAAATTCAGTTTTAATGACAGTAGAGACTGTTAAACATACTATTCAGTTTTCATTAGCCTAAATGACACATGCTTTCCTACTTCTAATTACCCTTTTTTGCTAGCAATATGATTCTATGGCAAAAGTTTGCTCTCTTTGGCACCAGCTTGAGAGAAATCTCTTCATGCTATTGTGCCCTTTAGGAATACTGTCAAATTCAATCAGTCAGGACTCATGAGTCTTGCACTAACATGAAGAGATTGATTTGAAAACCATGGGACTAAAGTCCTTTTTTCTGTTTTTCATTTTCCATTTCCATTCCTTAACCAGGAAAGCTGAGATTGCCAGCTTTGCTCTCACATGCAAATGAGTGCAGCCGTAGAATAATGCACTCGGATGTGGCAGTGACTGTCTCTGCCAGTATTTTCTGATCAGTTATATCTGAAATATCAAGAATTATTGTGGAGTCAGAAAACATATCACAATATATAGCAGTTTCTACAGCCTATTTAAAGGCAGTTAAAAATAGATATAAAAATTACTTCAGGCAAATATACAGAGGAATTCTCAACCTTTTATAAACTGTGTCTCATTCAAACAAAGTATTTTTCAATAAAATCTATTGATATATACCTAATAAGGAATGTAGGCTCTCCTACACAATGGAAAAGTTTTAAAAGGCCAAGCTGAGTAAGCTGATGAATTTGCTGTAGCAGTATAGGTTTGTGCAAACCTTGATTTATAGACAGAGCACAGCTGTTAATGGCAACAATTTTTACCTGTACATACAAAGTGCTGAGGGTGGTTGAGCCATGGTGTGCACAAGTTCTGATGCTCACATTGCAAGATGGATACTGAAAAAATGAAGTGAGTATAGAGAAGAGCTACAGAATCATCAGAAGTCAGAGAAAATGCTATGTAATTGAAGAACTAAAAATCTTAACCTACTCACTGAATCAAAAAGTTTGAAAGGTGAGTTGATAACTGTATATATATATGCACAGAAAAAATATTGAATATAAGGGCCACTTGAACCTACCAGAGTGAAATAGGAAGGAATAACGTCTAGTAGGTAGAATCAAGCAAAATAAAATAGCTTCAGTACCTAGTTCAGTACTGACAGTAAGTATTCCTTGGACTAGTTAAGGGCTGTCATTGATTACTTGGCTTTGGGTGTCTTCGGATGGAGACCCAATGCCTGCCTGGAAAATGCAGGCTAGCCAAACACAGGCTATGTTGTGTTTGAGTACAGCAGGCTTAGTTCAAGGTGAAATACACTTGCCTAGAATTTACAGGAGGTCACACTATATTCTTCCATAGTCTCCTTTAGACTTTATAAATAAATGTCTATACTTCATAAAGTCTCCAAAACATCTATAAATAATTCTTTTCCTCCTACCACCCCAAGTTTAGCTTTCATTTCCATGGATGCCTAGTCTGTATTTGACTATTCTGTCCCATTTGCACAGCACTGTGGCTAGAAAAATATCACTGACAGGTTATGGAGGCACCCACTTCTTGTCTCAGCTGCTGAGACTGCACAACATCTCTCAGAGAAGTTTCTTAAGCAGTGTCATGGCCCTCACTTTTATTTGATTTCTAGGAGAATGCACTTCATCTCCATAGCTGGTCTGGAGTTATGCTTCAGAGACTTTTTCAACCTTTCAAAGAAAATAGATAAAATCAAAGCTTTCCTCAGCAGCAACAGTCCATTTGAAATAATTTAAGTGTTCTTATGATTTCAGCAGGTTTTGTGATTGCTTACACCTAACAGGAATATTTGGCTTGGCCAGACTGGTACCTGCGTAACTAAGGACAAAGCTGGCATCTTACATGTATTAGCTGTGCGTCTTTCCTTTCTTCATGTTGTATATTGTCTCTTTGAATGTAGAGCTACAGTTTTCTTTGTTGTTCTTTATATTTTATCAACACACAGAATTTTCCTCATGGCTAAATAAGAGATTCTGGTCTCTTAATAGATATGTAGATAACACTGTGTTGTTGCTCCAGTAGCTGACATAAGGCTGAATCTGGTAACCTCACTTACTGAATAATTGTGTTGTCATTGGGAATACTCACACATGTAAAATGAGCAGGACTTGGCCCTTTGGTCATATTTTTGTAATAAAAGATAAAATGAGATTTTTAGGAAACTGCAACTTATGACCATAATATTTATGAGGCTGTCAGGACTGCACTGTAAAAATTCATATTATTTAATTCTTCACTCTGACACTAAAGTATCATTTCATTTATATGCAAATACGAATATGCTGTTTCTTCACTGAAGAAGCTGTTTGAATTATTCAGATTTTATTAATAAAGCTTCATAAATAAGTATTTTTTCTACTCAATTGGTAGTGGCCAGGGGAGAGAATCTATTTATCAGACTTTGTTATTATGAGCTTCATAACAAAATATGAAGATTTATGG
Organism: Origma solitaria; assembly: GCA_013397895.1. Lineage (NCBI taxonomy): Eukaryota > Metazoa > Chordata > Aves > Passeriformes > Acanthizidae > Origma > Origma solitaria. The sequence continues at coordinate 893,083 of VZRL01006024.1, forward strand.
AGTACATAATTAGACATTATGTGATTCTAATGGAAACATTGAGTTATCCAGATGAAATACTCTTTTCTTTATGCATTTCTCCTTGGCAGAGGCACTTTCTGGAAAATGGACAAAACCTATCCCCATCACTAAGTTTCAAGAAATGCCTATGAAAGGCAGAGAAATTTAATACCTTTTTTTAATCATACACACTGAAATAATTTTTGAATAAAAGAAGATGCCTAAGGAAGACTATAAGGAATGCCAGGGAGAAGCACGTAGGGAAAATGCCTCCTCTGGGCAGAGGTGCTGCTCTGTAGACTGAGGGTTAACTCATGTGTGGCAGTACAATCCAGCCTGAAACTGTCTGGCCTTTAAACCATCGTTTAGGTGACCAGCAATTAATTAATGCTCCCTTCAGGTACTGATCCTAGTGAGAGTCCGGATGTGAAATATCTGCTGAACGTTACATAGCAGCCCACAGGGACTTATTACTGTATGCTGTAGTCCAGGTGTAGTTTTAATCTCACCCACAGAACCTTAGAAATCCACCACAACAAAACTACTGTAAATGAGAAGTAGAGGAGAACATCCAGGCTGCAGGGCTGGTGCAGAGCCCTGAAGATATTTTGCAGGAAAAGTTGCTGGCTTGAATTTTCATATTGCCGATTGGATATGGACTGAATTTATTGAATTCAGTGCTTCTCTGGAAGCAAGACCTTGGAGCACATCTTTCAACATCTCAAATTTATCAAGACTAAGAAATGAGCCTGTAACTGTAATACATGACTGTTCTTGAACCAATTTTTTGCATGTGAAATAAGCATCTGTGAGCCACTGTGCTGGGCTTCATGCAACTAAGAATTTAAGTATATACATAGCTTTAAATACATGTGTAACCTTCTTAAAGGCACTGAACTGGGTTGTGTGCTGCTGTTAGCAGCATGTGCCAGGTAGATGAGCAGGAGAGCGTGTGTGTGTGTGTGTTGGTGCCTGTAAATGGGCAGGCAGCTACCTGAAGGATCCTGGTTTGAATATCACAATCAGAGAGGCAAAGCATGTTCTGAAAATTTTAAACTGCATAGTCATTGTGGACCTAATTATAGTCAGAGCAAAATTTAATAATATACATTAATTCCTGCCATTTAACACGTGATCAGCTGTTTTGAATGAGAAAATTTTTCAAAAACCACTCACTTTTCATGCGATCTTGTATAACCACATATTTTATTTTATTTTATTTTATTTTTACTTTTATTTTATTTAATAACATTGAATACAACCTGAAAACACTACACCTAAAGTATTCATTGCATTAATTTTTGAAGATGCATGAATACTGTAACACTGTAACTTTCATTTTTGGAGTTTAATTTAAAAAAAAAAAGGCAATACAGTGATGATGGGCCTGGTCACCCCCAGCTGGGGCCTCTCCCCACCCTGCCCATCTCCCTATTTCAGCTCAGCCTGGGGTTATTGACTAGGGTTTTGGTGGTGTGTAACAGTGCTGCTCTGTTACTCCCTCCAGCCCTGCCTGGTTGTGGGCTGATGCCCTGGGAGGTGACAGATGGGTGCGGGGGCTATCCGCTCCCTGGCCTGCTCAGGTCCCTGGCTGGGAGATGGGATGAGCCCTGGCTGGTGAGGTCCTGCCCAAACTGGGGGTCCCTCCCAGCACTCCAAGATTATTTGATGCTTGGCTTGTTATATGTAGATTTTACTGAGGAAGAAATGCCACACTCATCTTGGTTCTCCTTTATTTCTCTCTTCCATTGCAAAGATGTACAGCAGACTCTCCACGGAAGCCTTCCAGACCAGGTAGGTTTTGACCCATGTGTTTCCAGCCTGGCAGGTCTCTTTGCACATAACTGTATGTGCTCCTGGTTCAGACTCCCAGGTTCTTTGGCCAAAGGAAGCAAGTATAGAAGTTTAAATCAGGCACCATATATCCTAGTCTGGACCACTAAGCAACCTAATTTTTAGGCTCTCCCAGCCCAGCAGTAAATAAGAATTCCTTACTCTGGGCTGTGATATACTTGTAACTTGCTCCTGTTGCCACTTCAATTTTTCCTTGGGGTAGCACCACTAAAATCTGAGAAAAGCAATTAATTTCTTGCAATCTCTCATACTGAAAATAGTCATACCTCCAAGTCAGCTGCCTCCAATGCTATTGCAGTGCCTACCAGCTACTGTAGGAATAACAGCAGTGAATTTGAATATAGGACCTTTTTTTGTTTTTTGCTTTGGATTTTTCTTCCTTTCACTGAGAGGATAACATGCCTTGGAAAGGCTTTATTTAAAGTGTATACTGGTGCACTGCAGAGCTTGTTCTGTATTAAATCCCAAGGATGAATTCTCTTGTGAGTAGTTTGCTGTGACTTGACTGATTCATTTATTTTTAAAGAGAATTGTCTGGGGTTTTCTGTTTTTCCCATTTTTTGTTACTCTCAGCTACAGTTGATGAAATTAAAACTTGCTTCATTGTTATTATATGAAAAACTACAATGAGCTGACTTTCCAAATGACAGAATAAGGTGGTTCCTTCTGTGGGCTGGCAGAGGAACATGTTGAAGTTTACTGTGGCTTTGGCCCCATGTGACAGGCACAGCTCTGTGTCAGGATACAGCAGAAGGTGTTAGGCTCTGGCACAGGGAGGGAAGGGATGTGATGATGTGGAAAGGCGGTTCTGCTTCTCCCCCTCCCTGTATGGAACAGCATGCCACGTTTCTAGTCTACTGTGACCTCTGGCAAATAAGTGGGAGCCACGCTCTCCTTGTTATCAAGTTACATGTTTAGGTATCTCAGAGAAGCCTTCTCCAGACATGTGAGGAAATGGGCTAAATAGCACATATGTCTGCATCTGGAATAGACAGCACTCTCATTTAAAAAATGAACATTTTTGAGCCCTCAACTGCCATAGTCTTCTAGTGTTCTTTTAAGCATAGAAACTCACCTAGGAAATTTTTTTATGTGACACCACCTTGCTATATCTGGTAGCTTGCTTTCCGCTATAGTATGCTTTTTGTGGGGAGGCATATAGAACATTAGTTGTTCCAAAATTCCTCCTACACAACACCATTTCTGGAGTTTGTGGGTCCCTTTCATATCCTCAGTGAGGAAATATTTTAGTGGTGTAATTTGGTGTGAGCATGCTCCAAGTAAAGGGTTTTGCTGCACATGAGCTTTCCAGGGAGATTTTGGTGACTACATTTTGATTTTAGTTCTGTTCTTCACTCTGTGGTATGCAAGCCACAGGACTACATGGTACAGCCCCAGAAATATGTGTGCTCATTATGAAACTGCTTCCTATTAAAGCTAAAAAATATGGAAAATATGAGTTAAATTGATCAAAAGTTATGTCACTATTCAAAAAGTAGCAAGCCCAAAACACCCATGAAAATGGAAATATTGTCGTCCAACAAGTATTTCTAAAATATCTACTGTTAGGAAGAAAACTGAAAATTAACCTAATTCACAAGTAACACGGGGAGTACTCCAGATATTTTGCCTAACTGAAAATGGATTTTCTACTAACATTCCCTGAAAGGGGCAAGAGGGATGCAAAGGCTGCGTATTTTGTCATATTTTGTCCATAGAAGTTGTCAGGTACCTGGTGACAAGTGCATGTGCTCAGCAAACATGGGGTGTTGCAATGTCCCTGGTTTTGGTATAAATGTGGTAGCAAACTGACCTTTGTACGAGTCCATGGCATTCTCAGATGTTGCTTTTTGTCACAGAAGTCTCTCATATTCTCTCTTTTGACCCTTTGTTAACTGAAATTTGTCTCAAAGTAAAAGGAGTCACTCAGAAACAGGTATTATATGAATTTTGAAAACAAATAGCAAAACAATAGGATGGGATAGAAAGACTGAGAAAATGATTTTTTACAGATAGCAGAAGCAGTTTTGTAAGCGATGCTGGTAAAACTCTAACAAAGGACAGAACAGAATGGAGACAGTAGTGTTAAAGTGGGGCTGGGGGTGGAACTCACAGGAGCACTACAGTGCTCATTTGGAGTGGCTGGGGAAAGCTGAATCTTCACGTTTGTTCTAGTTGCAAGGCCTGTGAAGCTGGTGTGGAAACATACAACTTCGCAGGGTGTCTTCCTTCAGAGATTTGAGTAAGGGAAAAGAAATAAGGCAACTGTAATGTCTCCCTGCACTATGAACACTGCCTTTCATGCCAGAAGAAAGGCTGAGAGGCTATGCCATCCTGATCCCTATTACATTCAATATCCTTATAGCCACAGGCTTTGTGTCCTAACCATTCCCTCTCAACTCTGAAAACTCAATTTCCTCTTGTTTTTATCCCAAATACACCCTTTGGACACAGTTAGGGGTATTCTGTGCTGTGGATGGTCTGTTTATCCCAGTGCACTCTCGCATAGCACTGACCGATGGGACCTTATTCTCTGCTGACTTTATCTGCATTTGCATATACACCATGCGAACAAAGCTGTGTGTAACAGTTTTACTTGATAGCATTTGGTATCCACACAGCTCTATGAAAGTTACTTCCTAAGGAGAGGTGGAATGAGAAGTCCAGCCTTTAGATGAAAAGGTAGTCTGGAAAAAATCCATGGAGAGAAAAAAGGGGAGACATTTTTTAATAGATCCTGAAATCAATGAAGAGCTGGTAGGGATAGCTGAGGATGAAAAATGTCATATTTTTACATTAAAATTGGCCTTTAGAGGACTAATTTTAATGTTTCTGCAGGGTGCTTATACTGAGAAGCATTAAGGTCAAAATACAAGTATTTCAAATTAGGAAAGCAAACAGCTTCAATGATAGCTTTAAGTAATCAGATTTCTTAATGGGAGACATCAGTGAGCATGAAATTATCGTAGAAAAATAGGTTGCTAAAGCATTGAGAGCAGTAATATGCAGCCACAGGAGAACTGGGGTGTGGAAGAAAGCCTGGGTCAAGGATGAAGTCAGCATCCCAGCCAACAGGGACAGCCAATAGGTCAGAATGGAGCAAAACAAGAGAGCGAGCAGCACATGTATAATAAATGTGATAGGCAGGGCCAAATCCTGCCTGAGCTTACATCAGTACAATTTCAATGGCTGAATCCTCTTAACATGATGTCACTTCCAATATGATCTAACAACATACATGCAGGCTTTTATTTAAATCACTGCACAAGGCTAGATTTTCCAATCTCTTATGCTGTTTCTAGGCAATTGTAACTTCATTGTTCCACTGCTGTTACTATCATGGTCCTAGATACTGTTGAATTTCTTACCTTGTGTGTCTTCTATGAGTAAAAATTCACCTGTTTCTTATCGGCATTCTCTTTTAGCAAGACTAAATTCTTCAAGTTAGAAGATCATTTTAGGAAAGCAGATAATTGCACATTGCTTCTTGAATGGTATACTATTTTATTCACACTCTAAAACTGAATTCTTTGTGCATTCTACCCACTGATCCTCATTTTCAAGAATTTAGGGGTTGTTTTTTCTTTTTTTGCTACACTGTTAGTATTCATGCTTTTCCATATTTTCACATCAGTGGTTTAAAAAAGAGTGAGAAAGAGGAGAAACAGCATCCAGAATTAATAAGCTGGAAAACTGACTTTATTTGAAACACCTTTCTTGTAATATCTTTTATACTTGTAGCATTGATATTATTTTTGAAGTTGTCACTGATTTGAGAACAGTTATTTTAACAGTTTCCATACAAGTAAAACTGTGCCCAATTATCTGCAAGTATGCATGCACACATGGATTTACTACTCTGAACCCAGAAGAAACTAGAGGTATCTATGTTTTTGCCCTCTAGCATTTTTAACTCTAGCTCTTTTATTCTTGTTGTTTGGCAAAAAAAGAAACAAACCCCTACAGGTGATTTTACAAATAAAAATTTTAAAATTGTAAGTCTCTAAAAGCTGCCATGTCCCTGCCCCCAAACTCCAGGCTTTAGCTATTCTTTTTTTATGTATACTTTCTCTTAGATCAGCAATATAGAGAAGACTGGATTTACTCCTTATTACATCAGTGTGACAGAGCTAGAATTAACCCTCAGCTGACTGACTAACACAGAGCAGCAGTGGCACTGCCTGGGGTTCCCACGTGCCTCTGCCGCGCTTTTGGTCCAAAGAGCTGCCAACACAGGAACAGAGAGCCCCAGTTCCTAAGGGAAACGTTCCATACCTGCATGCAGGAGAAGAAAGCAATGCACACAAAGAAAACTGTGCTGTGCCCAGCACGGCAGCACCCCTGGCAGAGCTGTGTGGGATCCTCACGGGCACAGGGAAGCGGCTGGGAGCCCTCAGCAGACGGCAGCGCTGGGGCCCTCAGACCAAAGCAGTCTGTCAAAGAGAAGTTTTATACTGAAAAGAGAGTAATACATATATCACTTAAGGCATCTAGCTTAAAATATTAAAAAGGAGGGCAGAACCATGATAAGGAGGGTTCTTTTATAAAATTGCCTGTGGACTGTATTTTAAAGTTCTGAAGCTGTTCCCTCAAGCTATTTTACACAATAACCAGTTTTCTTGAGTTTCAGAAGTACTAATGATTCAACAGATGCAGAATCATAGAAAGCTCCTGAACTGATCTTATACGCTCCTCCACTGCCTTGAAGTCCTATTTTCAGCTAGTGGTTTAGAACTATAGAGCATTGCAAAGGAGCAGAAAACTCCCTGTGATGTTAAGTGATACCTTCTTTGAAAGAAATTATTTTTAAACCAGAGAAATTGGACCTATATGAATGAAATATTTTGTTTCTTTTTCCTGAGAACTGGTAGATTACTAACCTAGATGCTTGGTTTAATGCAACAGTTACGGTAATGAAATGCAGCAATGTGTTTTGTGTTTGGCATTAGGGTTTTTTCCCCCTCTTTTTCAATATCTCTGTCGATATTTCTTGAGGGTTTTATGTTTAAAATAGCAGTTACTTGAAATGTTGTAAATATGAATAGAGATTTGGTAAGTAGCAAGCCCCTTTCCCCAGTTTAATATGAGGATAGTGCTTTTTTTAATCTTTTCCAAACATATGGTAAACAGTTCCTTGTATAATGTCAAAATATAACTTAGAAATACCATTTTGTGAAAACTCCAGTTTTATAGGACTTAAGATACATGCTCCATACTCTCTAGCTATATAAATCATCATGGGAAAGTTGTCTTGTTTTTGTGACAATAGCGAATAACATTGCTGAGATTTTTCAAATCAAAATGGTAGTTTTAACAAATTACAGTACAAACTCCTCAAGCATCATCTTGAATCTGTACCAAATTGTCCAAGTATAAAGACAAAGTTAACCAAACTGCCTAACATGAGCATGATATATGGAAGAATTTTATACTGTGATAATGATGCCAGTGGGCTTCCTAGATATCAACAAAGGAATCACTAGTTATAACCACTCAAAATAAAGCTATGCTTTACTACCGGAGAAGTGAGGTGGCGGTTACAGGGAAATCAGTCTCAGTCCTTGAAATCCCTTGTTTTTCAGTGACACATTGTAAAACTGTTTAATTGGCAGGAACAGAATAATGGTCAAAATTACAGCATATTTCAGGCTGAAAGTGCAGCAGTGGTAGTTTCAAGAGGGGAATTATGCTGCTGTCTGGCTCCCTAAGATAATTACTGTCGAATAGTTTGTGCTCTTAGAATATGTACTAGTACATATGTGTGCTTATATTTCTGAGCTTCCCATGTATGGGGGCCAATATTTAGAGCTGGAGTCATGTTTTATGCCCTCAGTGTTAAATAAGAAGGACCAGGTCACATCTGAGCTGTGTTTTCAACTCTTGAAATACACACAACACACACCCATGAGCTAACGACAATGCAGAAAGACTGTGAAAGACAAATTCCCTTTAGTCTTTGGGAAACAGATGACAAGAAGCAGTAGTAACGACCTTGATTTAAAAGCTTGGAATATATTTGGGGAAATAGGAGTTTAATTTTGAAATACGAAATACATGTAAGTAAATGTAACCAGATCTTTCTTTGGGCACTAACGTAGGCAGGTGCTACAGAAGTTGGGAAGTCAGGATCCAGATGCTCTCCCAGGAGCCTCAGCCACACTTGGAGCCCTTTCCTATGCGTATTTTTTTTTTTTTTT
>VZRL01006024.1:909543-955550 GCA_013397895.1 Origma solitaria
GGGGTCTCCTTCCCCGGTGGAAGGAGCGGGAGTGTGGATGGGAAGCGCCTCAGGGGCTCGCAGGGCCCGGGGAGCAGCGCACTGAGCTGCGGATGCTCTCTGCGCCTCAGGGGCACCGCGCATTGCGGTTTGTTTGGGTCAGCACCCCTGAAGGTTGCGACCTTCACTTTGGGCCCCTGAGGAGAGCACTGTGATTAAATACGTGGTCGGAGGAAAGGATTTGGTTTAGGAGGAAGGTGAAAAGCAAAGTGGCTTCAAAACTGAGCAAATCCCCTCGTGGCCTGCAGTGTTTGTCTGTAGTAAGGTGTTTCGTAAAGTAGATACGTGAGAGAGGTCTTTGCTCCCAGGATTTGGCAAATGCCTCTTAGTAAATGTGAATCAGTGGTCTGTGTGCTCCTGCAAACACCTACTCCCTCATTCTGCCGTCTGGAATATGCATTTTCCCTGTGGAATCCAACAGCACTGTGTGTATGGAAAACATGCTTTGTTTCCTGGCCATCTTGGAAACGTTTTGGACTCCTCACCACCACTCTCACCCCCACCTTTTTTGCTTTCTTCTTTTCCTTTAAAAGTCTGAGAGACTTTTCACTCTCAGCTGGAACAAGTGGGTGAATGCAGAGTGGCGTAAAGGAGTGTTTCTGTTCGATTTCCAGTCTTGTAGAATGACCATGACATCGTATATTTTATTTACATTATCAAGAAATTGGAATTAATAGAGCTGCTCAAAGAATTAATGATGTATAGAGAGCAGGGATCTTAAAGGCCCAGGAGATCAAACATTGTGTATAACAAAGGCTGCTCAAGGATGGGAATCATAAATCCAAACTATTTCAATGGAAGTTGCATAATCATAGCTTGACAATCCCCTTCCTGAGGTAGGAAAGCCGTTTCCTACTGGTGTGCAGTATTTGCAGCTCCTTGAAGCTGATGGAGCAGCAGTTATTCAGCTGGATAGGCACTAACAGATTATTACTACTTCAATAACAACAACTTGGTTAGTGCTCCTGACAGATGCTTTCTGCTGCCACTACTGATACCAAGCCTGAGAGCTCTTGCTTCAGATGACTGGTACTGAAAGCATGGTGGTAAAATTAAACACCTTTGTTAGATTTATCAGCATGATTTCTAAATTCTGTGTTTATTAATGTGAAGGGGAAAGTGGCAAAACCTGGCAGTGGGGGAGTGGCAGAAATTGCCAGAAGTGGTACTGCAGACTTACTGTGTTTAAAAGGGGCATTGCAGATTTGTTGTTTGCAGTTATTCACTGTGTTCGTAGACAGTTTTGATTACATGCTCTATATTCTCCTGGTATTGTGAAATGTTTTCTGTTTTAAATTTGAAACATCTCCCTGGAATATTTGAAGATTTACAGATTCTGTAAAAGAAAAATACTTTTAAAATTTTTGACTCAGAGCTGACAGTATACAGTAATTAAGTAAACCTGAAGCCTATTTGCAAAGCACTCTTAAAGATCTTTTTCATACGTTACTAATGAGATGCTGGAGTACAAAAGAAGTGTCACGTTTGGTTTTGTCTCTGTAGATAAAGAAGAAAGCTTTGTTTTGTTATTTTACCTCCAGAGTTGGCCTTTATTGAACCTTATAAACTTAATTTGTATTTTACCATTTGTTTCAATGAATCTAAGATTTTTGACTTATGAAATCATCCATGTGGTATTCTTTTACTAAGATCTTTGCTTTTTAAAATTGTCCTCAAGCGAAATTAAGAGCTGTAAAACTTCTCAACAGAAATGCATAAAGAAGCATTTCTAATGCCTACAGGGGGAGCTAAATGAAAAACATTTAAATTAGCTGGAGTATTTTTAAAACTGGTGTATACAAAAAATAATTGAGAAATAATCTCTGGTCCTGATGTTTCAGAACAAACCTGTTAACAACATTAAGGAGTTGGGCCCATACTCCAATTATTGAAGTAAGCAATTTGCATGTAAGTTTAAAAAAAGTCTCATTTGCTTGTAAATTAAAATAGTTGTTGGGTATAATTTCATTTTTTTAGGTAACCGTAAAATTTTGTTTTGCAAAGACTTGACAGACTGTGATCATAACAAAAACAGTCTGAGGAAAAAATATATTGGCTGCAGTTGTGTAAAATAATCACAGAATATTCTGAGTTAGAAGGGACCTACAAGGATCATCGAGTCCAACTTCTGGCCCTGCACAGAACATCCCCAAGAGTCACAATGTGTGCCAGAGAGCATTGTCCAAATGCTTCTTGAACTCTGCCAGGCTGGTGCTGTGACTTCCCTGGGGAGCCTGTCCCAGTGCCCAACCACCCTCTGGGTGAAGAACCTTTTCCTAATATCCAACCTCAATCCTCCCTTACACAATTTCAGGTCATTCTCTTGGTGCTGTCACTGGTCACCACAGAGAAGAGATCAGTGCCTGCCTGTCGTCTTCCCCTCATGAGGAAATTTTACAAACTGATGAGGTCCCCCCTCAGTCTCCTCTTCTCTAGCCTCTCTAGGCTGAATCTCAACATTGTTCTTAGAAATTAAATACTTTAACATAAACTTTATCTGGATCTTCACTCCTACCCACTTTTTCTTCCCAGATATGTCATGGTAGTAAAGGTTGCTTCAAATGCTGCCCTTCAGGGCTTTTTTAGTCAGAAGTAATAGGAACCATATTTTATCAGGAGAGAGATTCTCTATTTGAAGAATAATTAAGAATTCAGTTAAGAGCTCTAAAAGAAAACAATCTAGAAATTAAATATTGGCACTTACAACTAATAAACTTTCTCTTTTAGACAGGTTCAAGTCTAGCAATTTCAGTTTTACAGTTGCTTCTGCTGCCCTTTGCAGGCTAAGAGACTTCACATTTGATCTAAAAATGTTCAACTCTGCAGACATGGTCTTTTCACTGGATAATTTATTTTATGAAAGACCAGATATGAGACAAAGGTAAATCTTTATTGTAAGATATATATATATATAAAATTGTTTTCCAAATTTTTCCATTCTGAATCATTTTACAGCAGTGTTTTCCTTGTGACTCACTTTTTTGTCTGCTGATAGAAATGTGGGGCTAGAAATTTCCAGGTCCATAACCCACACTTTGAAACATTTCTCCAAGCACATTCAATGATGCAGGTGTATCTTAGGGCTATAAGAAATAAGGGTTAGCAGAAGTTTTGCCTCTTTAATTTTATGTTATTGAAAGTCACACGAATTGAAGAACAAGAATATATTTTAGCAGGAGAAACAATAGGTTGTTTGTGATTAGTGATTTTGAGCTAGTTCTTGTGGAGGGTGCTTAAAAAATGCTTTTACTTTACATTTGTGTATTAAAAATAGATATCCAGAAAATGAAGAGTGTAAGACTTGGTTTCTTGCACCTGCTCCAGCTATTGCTGAAATTCCAGCAGCAGAGGATTTACAGAGGGAACTGGAAACAAACTCGGCCAACACTCATATGGGTAAAGTATCATAGAACAGAATCATTGGAAAGGTTGGAAAAGACGTTTAAGATGATCAAATCCACCCATAAACCTAACACTGCAAAGTCTGACTAAACCATAATACTTGACATTGATTTTAAATTACTTAACAAATAATGAGTGTGGCAGATCATTCCTCTTTTGCTGTGAAATATGAAATATTCTAGGTATGCAAGTAGAGATAAAGAATGTTTTTGAGTTGAGAGTGATGGTGTTAGATGTGCTTGGAACATAGCAGTCCTCTTTAGGCATATACATGCCACGAGTTTATGGTGCAGAAATGGGCAAGGTAAGAAGTATAATCAAAATTTCAGTTATGGCACATTGTTTCACAAAGCATTGTAACACAGTGGGAAGTGGCTGTAAGAGCATAATGTTATCACATGGATCTGATGGCCTGTCTCCCACCCAAGGAACAGAGAGTTTATGTGCAACTCACTTTTTTCTTCCCTTTTGGGGCTTTAATCAAATTGCTCAAGAGGCCAAATTTGAATCTGATCTTTAATTGCCACTAAGTGGCATATTCCTAGACAGTCAGGATTATCTTATTGAAATCTGTTTTAAAGAATTTCATTGCTTTATCTCTGTCAATAGATTTCTGCATTTCTTTGCTGCTGTGCTGATTTATGATATTCTCTAGGAATTATACTAAAACAGGGTTTTTTTCCTACTTCATGCAAGAGCAATTCCATTGAGAGCTACTTACTCAAATAAGCTTTTTGGTGTCTGTAGAATTAGAACTGTTGGGGTTGTGTCACAAACAGGGTATTGTAATTTTTAGTTTCTAGATGGATAACATTGAAATTAAGAATGCAAAATAAAGCTGTTTTGTTATCTTGTTGCATTTAGTTGATCTTTTCTGTTCCTGCCTTTGCCTTCCTTTTGCCAACAGCAATGCTTGTTGATGTGGTCAGCCAGATCAGGACACTGATCCTACCGAGAATTAACCCTGCAAAATGTGATAATTAGCCAAGAAGGTTGTGAAACCAGTCTGTCACTAACATCAGTACCAATTCCGACTGTTGAGATTGCCGTGTTTATCTCACAGCTGTTTGTAGCCGGAACTTTAAGCTTGATATTGTGTCATTTTTTTAAGAGACCATCTTTATTCTCGGACAGAGTGAAGTGTTCTGTTGTACAAACTATTTTGTAGTTCTGAAGAATGGATTTTATCCTTTACTTTGTATAAGAAGGAAAGAAAGGGACCTTATTTTTCTAACTTTTTAATTGACAACAGATGCATTACATTCATTAGCCTAAGTCATAAAATACACACCAAAGTTCTTGCAATAAGATACAAATATAAGTTCATATAATGTATGTGAATTTGGCTGATTCTGTGTGGAAGATATTTGATTAAATGACTACAAATAAGAATATTACTATTAATGGATATAATTTATTGTTTTTGTAGGAGGGAGAAACCACCAGAAGTTTATACAACAATGTAAGACTAACACAGAGGAAGTACAAGATAAGTCATCAGCATCTGTTCATTTTGGCATAGCCCCTGAAAAAGAAGTCCTACAATTAAATCTAGGAGAGAGAGACAAAATTAGTTTTCAGCGTGAAAATCTCAAAGTGGTTTCATCATTTCTCTCTCCTGATGAAACTAAATCTAAAAGAGTAATAGCTTTTTCTCAGCTACCGCAAAATAAAGCATCAAGTGATTTTGCAGAAAACAGTGATGATGAGAGTGTCCATTCAACATTAAGGAAAAGGTACATATCTAGTCAGATAATTTATTGCTGTCAGAATAATATTATTATTTTAGATAAATCTGTTGAACACAAAGTTTGGGATCCTTCAACTGAAGGTACTTTAGCAGACTCCAGATGCTAATTCTTTCAGTATAAGGAAAAAAATGTTTCTTTTGGGCAATATTTTAGTACTTTAACTGAATGCGTCCTGAGTTCAGCCGCATTCATGAGAAAAATAAGCATGAGGTTTGTTGCTTAAATTTTAAAGAAATTTTTAGATGACAAAGCTTTTGGAAAATACTGCTCTGAATTCTTTTTCTGCATGGTAACAAGCAAGAAGGCTGAGATCATTTGCTTTGCAGAGCAGATGTCAGCCAGTCAGGAATACCTTGAGCAGTTCGCAGTGTGGTTTCAGTGCTGCCTCAGAGGAGAGGTTTTACCGATAAACTGCTCTTCTGTGTCCAGCCTCTCCCATTCCTCAGAACCTGTATGTCTCTATTGGTTTTAATGATGCAGAAATTCAAAGTTAATCTGCTATTGGGAGTCAGAGCCCATCCGGACAGGCAATTTATTCTTTCAGGTTTTTTCTGGAATGAAAGTTAAAATGTATCTTGAAAGCATCTTCAGGTCAGATCACATAAAGTTAGATACAATGTTATTTTTTATCTTACTAGTTCTGCGTCTAATACAAATATATATATTGTTCAATATTAGATAAACGGTGACATAACAGCATGCTAATGAAACTTCTGTATCTTTTGCAGCTTATTTAAAAAGTCTGGAAATATGTATAAAAATGCAGAATTTAAAGCTTATTCGGTTGATGTGAAAGAAATTGGTACTTACCTAAATACAAGCGAAAACATGAAAGAAGTGACAAAAGAAGGTTTTTGGAGAAATAATCATCATGCTCCAATAACTAAAGACTCAGATTTTACTTTGCATAGGGTAAATAATGAGGAGATTGTGTCTGAAAATGGAATTAAAATTCAATCATTTTCTAATGCTTCAGAGATTCTGGATATGACAGGTAATTATTTTTACTCTATTTCAAGAAAAATAGTCCATTGTCTGTCTTTGATATGTAATAATAAAGGGTATCCAATATCTGAAGTAAAGAACATTCTCCCCCCAGCTCAAGGTGAGATAATTGGCTAAAATTAATAGAATGTATTACAATCCTGTGGAACTTAATTGCATTGTTGTTTAATATGAGCTGGCTAAACAATTTATGAAGAAGATTCACATTTGCAGAAGTGCTAAGTCATGTAAACCTATTTGGAAATGTAGCTTCACATCCCCTAAGCAATTTGAAAAGAAACAGCCTTGTCCCTTCATGTGGTAAAGAGTTTAAGCTTCATTTGAAACCAGAAATTGAAAATTAAATGTGTATTTGTGGTGTGACTCATATTTGTATCTTTGTAGAAATAGACTATAAGTAAGAGATAACAGGGAAATGGAGGGAAGTGGTGAGATTTTGATGAAATTATAAAATACTTGGTGTAGAAATTAGTTTTGGCTTTTAGTAGTTTAATAATATAAATTATTATTTTACATTTTTTTACATTTACATTTAATACATTTAATAATACATTTANTAATCTATTTATAATAATTTATTATAGATTTTTAAATAATATATATTATAATAAATATATATTTAAATTTATGTAAATGATAAATAATTTACATGCATTTAATAATACATTTATTAATAATAAATATATTATTTTTTAAAAATAAGCTAAGTGCAGTTTATTTCTAGATTTTAAACTTTTTGGGACATGGCAGATCTGTGGAATATACCTCATGTGCCTGTCTAATTGCTACAGAAATATGGAGCAGAAAATGAGTTGTAGCAGAAAAATGTAGGGCACAGTAGTG
Organism: Origma solitaria; assembly: GCA_013397895.1. Classification (NCBI taxonomy): domain Eukaryota; kingdom Metazoa; phylum Chordata; class Aves; order Passeriformes; family Acanthizidae; genus Origma; species Origma solitaria. Next base: position 916,584 of record VZRL01006024.1, read on the forward strand.
GCTTAGGATGGGATTTGGAAACAAGTCAGGAATGAAAAGCATGATTCCTGTCTGATTGCCTTATGAGCAGTGGTGATTCGATTTGTGGGTGAGAGGACAGCAATGGATATAATTGACTTTGCCTTCGGCAAGAGTTTTTATAGAATAATAGAGTGGTTGAGGAACACCGTCTTCCACAACATTTTGGCATCCACGTTAGGGCACTTGGAATGAATCAACAGCTGCGTAAAAATGGTTGGCTGGGCTCAAAGGGTGGTGGGTAAAGGGTCACATTGCCAATGTGTTAGCTGCAAGTGGAGTACTGCAGGGGTCTGCTCTGGAGGAGGGGGCTGACAGCAGTCTCATGAAATTCAGCAGGAGCAAAGTCACAGTCCTGCCACAGAGAAAGAGAAGAACCCCTGGGGTTCCCCTGGGATGGTTTGACTGGGGGCAGCTCTGTGGAAAAGTGCCTGGGGTCTGGCAAACAGCTTGCTGAACTTGAGTGAGCAGTGTGTCCCAGCAGTGACAAAGGCCAACAGCATCCTGGGCTTTGTTAACAAAGCTAGGAAGAGAAGTGATTATCCCCTTCTTGGCACTTTTGAGACCACATCTAGATACTGCATCAAGTGTTGAGTCTCTGGTATGTGGAAGACATCCTTAAACTGGAGTGAGTTCATCAAAGGGCTACCAAGATGGTCCTTTCAAATGATGAGCTAGTGACCTCCCTGTCTTATCCCACCATCTCTTTTATATCACCTGGACCCTGTTGTAGCCTTGCAGCTCCTTACAGAACACATAACGTGGGGTCAGGAAGATATTTGTCACGATTATTGATTGAAAACGGATCTGATTTTATAGATGTACTATTTTTATTTCTTTAGGAACTACAGGAAGAAAATTGGAAATTTTGAGAGCTGTTACAGAAATACGTATCCTTTATTTGCTGTATCTGATTTACTGATTTTATTACAGTGCTTTTACATTTGCAAAATTATAGTATTTAATTTGTAGCCATAGGAATTAATGCATTGCATGGTAATAGTTTCAATTTGTAACATAATGCTGGGAATCAAATGTAGAATAGGTGTTTATCCTTGGACTTCCAAAGCTAGAATAAGACAACTTACAGATCATTCATTCATAAGGAAGCTTATTCTTGCTTCAAACATTCAAGTTTTATCCTCAAAACTTTATTTTTAAAATGTAAAATTTTAATTTGCATAATATATATTTCAGCCAAGATTTTATAAGCAAACACACATATACACATGTATCACCATACACTTTAAATAAAGGAAAAATTAATTATTATTTGGGCTTATTAGGAAAACTGAATCTTACTTCCTGTCCCATTTTCTTAGAAGAAAATTAACTCCACACGTTCCTTGTTTGTCTGTACTTATGTTGTAGTGTGCCTATACTGTATTTCCATTCTTTAAGCAGATTTTACCATAATTTTCCTTCTTCTAGGCCCTGACAACCATTCATCTGTATCTGTCAAACTTTTTTTTTACACGCTCTTTTCAATATTTTGTTTCTAGTAACTTGTCAAATAGTAGATTAAATATCAGGAAGAGGAAATGTCTAAATTTAGGCACCTTAAGTTCATGTAAATGGCTTTAAAAAAATCATAATTTTCAAAATGAGTAAGAACTCCACAACTGTGAATTTGCCAATTACAGATCATTAATGCTTTCCATTTTGAAAACAGATCATTTATTTAGAGCAGGGATTTAAAATGTTTGGTTTGGTTTTTTTAAAATCCTTATTTTCTTTAGTCTGATGTTAATTGCTTATCTTTACCCATTTTTAATGTTTGACTGCTTCTATTTCTTGCTTTTCTCCTTTATCTTTTCTTCTGTAGTAATTTAACGTAACATGGATCTGAGGCCTTAGCAGTTCATTGCTCTTGTTACTGGTGTCATACCTGACTGTGTGCTCATCCTCAGCCTGATCAAATGGTTACAGTCACTCTGCTTGTGTGGCTGCACTGCAAGTCCAGACAAGGATCAGCTCACTCATCTGGATTTGTAACCTAACAGTGCTCTTGTTTCATCTACTGCATATTTTAGATAAGAACGTTGTTGTCTGAAGAACACACATTATTGGCAACTGAAAAATATCTTTAAAGCCACAATCAGAAATAAGTGATCATAGGTAAATTTCTTTGCTACTGTTATGTTTAGACATACAATATTATGCTCATTAATTTGTGTTACATTACAAATATTATGTGACTACTGACACCTTAGATAGGCTAACAGCAGAGCTCTGCTTGTTCTTGTATCTGATTTGTCTCTAGCAGCTTCACATTCCATAACTGTATGTTGTTCCATGAAGCCTATGCCAGGGAGGAGGTTCTTGATCATTGGTATAATCCTGAGACCTCTCAGATAGGTTGTGGCTTTCTCAGTGATGTGGAATATATGGCACACCAAGAATCAAAAACTACTGAATCATTTAATAGGTTACTTTTGGATAACTTTTTACAAACCTGTGAAATATTGTTGTATGTTTTAAGTTTGCATTTAGATTGCATTTAGAACAAAATGCATTTACATTTCTAAAGTTTTATAATTTTCACTCTAGTATTTTAAATTCCTTAATGCTTTCAAGCAACCCAATTTAGAAGTATTTTTAAGGAGTTCCCATACTTTAACTATGCACAGTCAAAAGCTTTGGATGATGTAAGTATGGAACATAAACTGCAGCTGCAAGTAGTACTTTGTAGATAAATTTAAGTGGTACTTTGATATTCAGAACATTAAAAGGGTTAGAAAACTGTAATATATCTAGAGCCTCTTCCTGGACTAGTTTATCAGGGTTGTGCTTAGCTGGGAAAAGAGGCCAGAAGAACTTTTAAAAATATTTTTCTCAGTTTAAAATATATTTGTGTGAAGATAAATATATTTATGCATACAGATTAGTAATATATTTGCATGGAGGAAAGGTGGGTGGATGAGTGAGTGAGTGACATGGGTGAGTGACACTGCAGAGGAGGAAAGAGGGAAGAATCAATCTTGTCAGAGGAAAATGAGGGAGTCTGACATGGACATATCTGTCTTCTAAGATAGTGGAGGATAAAATGTGTGGGAAGAACGCACAGTCATGCAAAACTTTAATTTGTTTCAATTTTAATTGAAAACTTAACTGTACTTTGCAACTCTTTCCTAGCTTTTATATACAGATAGGAACTTTGTGATTTGTGCTCCGACTGGCTCTGGAAAGACTGTAATGTTCGAGCTAGCTATTACCAGGTTACTCATGGAAGCCCCACTGCCTTGGTTAAATATTAAAGTTGTTTACAGTAAGTATTATGCAGCTTGAAACATTTTGGTGACAGAATAGAAAATGTCATTCTGAGAATGCAGAGATCTGGAGTGAGTCCATGAATAATATTGAGATTAAATACATTAAGAAATTGCAACCTACTCCATTATTTTAAAAGTTGCTTTAGTGTTTATTTGTGGTACCATTGTAACTGTTATTAGTATTTAACAGCATTGTGTAATTGTAGTGTTTGGCATTGCCTATACAAACAAAAATTAGAAAATCTTGTAAGTAGTTTGTCCTCCAAGAAGGCAAGATGTACACAAGAAGGTAAGGAGGAAGCAAAGGAGACTAAAACAAATTCTTAGTGCATGATTTCTGACTGACACTGTCTTGTGTGTGGAGGTCTGTTGCTCTGAGATGAGGATCAAATTTTCCAGTATTCACTTACCTGGCACAGTTTCCTGCTGTTTTCTGTATGCTTCCTCAGAGGCAACAGAACTGTGATCTTCGTGAGTTTAATTGATCTGTGTAGGAATATGAAAATACTTGGAGATAGTCACAACAATTACACTTTTTTCTTTCCTTCCTGGAAGTTCATATGAGTTCATATAATGCAAATTGGATTAAATTGGTGATTTTGTCCCAGTTTTAATTATTATACTAAGGCTGTTTTCAGTCATGCAAAGATTGCTTCTTTCACTTAAATCACTGTATTTTCCATATAGATTAACCATCCACTACAGCCTTACATGTGTTGTTAGTATAAGTCCTTGTTGAGAATTACATCTGATATCTGGAAAAAAGAAATCTGTAAAAGTACACTGTGTCTCCTCAGGAAAAATATGAATAGATTGGTTTAGGAGTCTGTTCATGAGGACCAGCAAGAGAATTGCTAACTGCTGTGTTAGCTGCTTTGTAGGACCCTACACTTAACTCTACATTTGATTTAGATAGAATACCAGAACAAATAAAGTCTGTCTCTTGCTCTTGGATGGTTTCTCCTTTATAACGTCTTTTCTCTCTGAATACAGAGTACTCAAATAATTCCTAACTGGAAAAAGGTTGGTATTTGTATGATCTTCCATTAGAAAAGATGTATTTCCTGTGGTTTCTTCCATCTGTGAGAAAACCTTTGATAGCTGAATGATTGTTTCCATATGTTACTGCAAAAAACAAAATCCAAAACCAACAGGATAGAGGATTAAGAGAGAGCATTAATAATCTTAATTAAAGGGTTCTGTTTCCCCTTGCTGATTGGAATAACTGGGGCCCAAAGCTCAACATTGATTGGGCATGTGGAGTAGGATAATAAGGACAGTAACACCAGTTACAGATTTTATGGTTCTGGAAGCAAAGCTGAAAATAAGGAAATTAAATTCAAGGAGGCATCTTACTAAAGAAACTAAAAACATACATTTTTAATAAAGTTGAAGATCTGTTTTTCTTTATTTAATTATCATTATTTGGTGTTTTTAGTGGCTCCAATAAAAGCTCTATGCAGTCAGCGTTTTGAAGATTGGAAAGAAAAATTTGGACCTATAGGACTCACCTGCAAGGAACTGACAGGAGATACACTGATGGATGATTTATTTGAAATACATCACGCTGATATTATTATCACTACACCTGTGGGTTTCTTTCCAGTTCTTACAAGAACTTAGAATAAACAGACATTAGCAGTCTTGGAATTGTGTACTGCTAGGACTGCTCCTTTTTATTGTAGTGTATAATAATTTTATGATCCTTTTGTTTGTCTGCACACTGCCATGTGTGCTATTAGTTCTTACAAACAAAAGTTAGTAATATAGTAACGTGCCAGACGAAACATACATAGCATTAGCTTGAATTCATTTAACTCTTTCTGTTTAAAGATTTACTAAAGTTTAGGTATGTCTGCACGTACTGTAGTTGTGGCATATGTTGGCCTTTAAAACATCTTTCAGCTTCTGTTGTTATTTTGATGTGTTGGTTTTTTCGTCCTAGGAAAAGTGGGATAGCATGACTAGAAGGTGGAGAGACAACTCTATAGTCCAGCTTGTACGGCTGTTTCTCATTGATGAGGTAAGAAAATGAATAAGGGTTTATGTACTTCATGTTTTGTGAAGATAAAAGGAAGCTTAGAAAATACTACATTTATTTAGCACGTGTCTAGGTTGTAACTGGAGAAATATTGAGCAAGTCTTTTAAAATTCCTGATAGGTACATGTTATAAAGGATGAAAGCCGTGGTGCAACTTTGGAAGTTGTAGTCAGTCGGATGAAAACTGTTCACTCTTCTCTTTGGCATCTGTTAGAGAATCATGACGCTGTTCCTCCCTTGAGATTTGTAGCTGTTTCTGCAACAATCCCAAATACTCAAGATGTAAGAGTTACATTTTAACTGTATTTTGATCAATGGAGTTGTACTTTATAAAATTTATCTGGAATTAGAATTTTAGATTGATGGCAAAATTGTAATTTTTAAGCTGTCAGCTGAAGACAGCTGTGAGGCTGCTGCTATTGTAAGATTACCTTCAAACATATGGAACTATCAGCCAAGTATGGACATGCTTAAGTAATAGATTTCTGTTTGTGATTTTTGCCTCTTATGTACAAATCACAACAGAACTGAGATTTCAGTCCAAATTATATTGGCCCTGTAGAAAGCAGAATCTTAACTGTGATTTTAAATGATAAAAAAAGTGTTAATAGTTTACACGTGACAAAAGCTAAGTTAATTATTCTAAACACAGCATTCTGTGATGCTATTAGAGCTGGAACATGATTAAAAGAAGAAATCTATCTTTTCTGTTCTATTTCTTTTTTTTTTAAGATTGCAGAATGGCTTTCAGATAGTAAGATGCCTGCTGTATGCCTGAAAATAGATGAGGATCAACGACCAGTGAAGCTGCGCAAAATTGTTCTTGGTTTTCCTTGCAGTGACAATCAGACAGAATTCAAATTTGACTTAACTCTTAACTACAAGATAGCTAGCGTAATACAAACATACTCGGAACAAAAACCAGCACTTGTGGTACAACAGCTTTTTTTTATCATGTTTGAAATTGTTTCTTTCTTGAAAGCATTGATTCAAAAAAATATCTTTTGTTTATAGTTTTGTGCCACAAGAAAAGGAGTACAGCAGGCTGCTTCTGTTCTTGCAAAAGATGCTAAATTTCTACTGAGTATAGAACAGAAACAAAGGTATTCTATTTAAATTGGAAATAAGTATTTGTACATTTTAGTAAACCTGTGATATCTGTGAAGAAAGCTGTTGTGCTAATATAATTTCTAGCAGAAGAGTGCAACAAAATCATCATCATAGTTGACATTCTTTTTTGGTAAATTGGCACTCTTCTTGGGAAGTTTTATTTGCTTCTCAGAGTTTTAGGATACTTTTCACAAACATTAAGTTGTTTCTCAAAGCTACTTTCTAAACATAAAAATGCTCATTCTTGTGGATCTCTAAGACCTTGTAGTGCAAATATGAAGCATCTGAGTAGTTGAATTGAATGTGATTTTACTAGTGTTCTAAGTTAAGCCATAGGATGCCTTTGCTTTACCAGATACTGTTAATAAATGCAGCCATATTAATTATTATTTACTTCAGGGCTGCACAGTCATGGCAGCTGCAGAAGCTGCCTCCTGACTGTGGACCTCAAATGTGATCTTATTTGTCTTATGTGAGCAACACATAAAGATTGTAGATTGTGACTTGGAAAGATGACCAGGTCGGAAAGGCTCCAGTAGCTGCCCCAGAGAGTCACTCTGTTCCCTCTGTGAAGATGGGAAAGGTAGTGGTTGAAAATACCCAAAGAATGCATATTTTTAAATTTTTTTTTTGTTTGTGTCTGTTGCATAGATTACAGGGGTTTGCAAATTCATTGAAAGACTCCAAACTGAGAGGTAAATATAACCTACTACTTCTCTGCTCTGTGATTGAATATTTGCTTGAGAAAACTTATTTAAATAATGTATATAATTATTTCATTGTCAGAGCTTTTAACATACGGTGTGGCTTATCATCATGCGGGTATGGAGATGTCGGACAGAAAAATAATTGAGGGAGCTTTTACTGTAGGAGACTTGCCAGTACTTTGTAAGTAAATTTAACCTTGAAAGCCAAAATGTCATTTATGTATCCTGAGAAGATTGCAGTTTGGAAGTGGTAATATTTTATGATTCTGTGGTTTGCTTAACCTTGGAATTTGTGAAATCCAGGTAAAGGTGTTTTTGTGTTTCACATGCACTTCTACCCTGTGAGTCTACATATGCACTGTAGCTAAAGACCATAGAACTTCTTTTCACCATCCATGGAGGTTATGTCCCCTCATATGTCCATATAGGAGTGGTCCTATAATTTCCTTTTCCACGTAAGCCCCCCCACTGAGGTGGAGCTCTGTGCTAGTGTGTCTTTCCTCTGAGTTTATGAGATGGTTTTTTTTGTTGGGGTCCTTTGCATCTGTGGCTTCCCTGAAGGTAATTTTCTATATTTATGTGTCTTAGGTGGGCGGGCAGGATACTATTTTCAAACTCCCATGCAAGGTGTTGTGACTCATGGGGAGGTTCCTAAGAAATATTCTGTCTGTTGTTAGGTGAAATGAAAAGGGATCTGAGACACGATTGTCTTATCTCATCCAGGCTTTCTTTTTCTATAAAACAAAGATCCAGACCCTGTGGGGAATTGTCTGCATGGTTCGTGTACAACACTAAAACACTGATGAATTTTTTTTTCTTTCCTGTTACAATGATCATATGAAAAAACAATGTAATTGCTAATTTTAATTTTCATTTCATTTTAAAAAGAATTGGTAATTTCATTAATACTTCATTTCCCTAGCAGAATAGTAATATCAGTTGGCCCATGTGACTGACTTTCTGTGTTGAATTCCTGCAACTCCATATATTCTTTAGAGAAAGTGAATTAGAAAACATGAGAAGATAACTTGCCATGCACTTGATTGATGTTTTCCATGTGAGAGTGTATATTGATAAAGTGTTGTGGTAATATTGGTGGTGATTCTGGTTTGGTACCATGGGTATAAACAATGCTAACGACTGAGTACTTAAAAAAATCTGTCTTAAAGATATTGACCACTACTAAGCCAGATGAAGTCATGGCTGTATTCAAATACCTACCCTTGAAGAAACAGGAATAATGTTTCTTCACTGCGTGTCTGTTATATAGATCAGATTCTGGATTATCTCCAAATATAAAGTAATGTTTAAATAAATGTATCTGGGGTGTAATTTGTTAAAGAACTTGATAACGAATGCCGATGATCAGATACACAGAAATTGTAATGCAAGTACCTGTAGCTACGTCAAAAAAGTCTGTAATCTACATCAAATTCTTTGTGGTGCAGCATGCCCTCTGATTCCACTAGAAACTAAAAACTCTTAGGTATCAAGAGTTAAGTTACCTATTTGCTGCTTGTTTAGTGTCTGCCAGACATTTTGATGATGTTCATACACTTTGATCTGATGTAGTTACTACTAGCACCTTAGCTATGGGAGTCAATCTACCTGCACACCTGGTGGTTATAAAATCCACAATGCATTATGTTGGAGGAGTGTTTCAAGAGTACAGTGAAACTGATATTCTGCAAATGATTGGGAGAGCTGGAAGGCCTCAGGTAAGTCAATGTTTTATTGTCTTGATGCTCTCTCTAGTCAGAATAGTAGAAACTGTTCTTCTCAAAGAACCTACAATGCCAGGAATTTTACTGCTACATTTGGTTTTTAAAGGGTTATTAGTACTTAAATTGCTCTTAGGTAACTTTTCTGTTGAGAAAGAAATCTGTTTGCTTTTGTATTGTCCATCGATAATTACTGCTTCACCTTGTAGTGGAAAAAGATCTGAAAATTACATTTGGATTACATAGTGAGTGGGTATTAGAGACAGAGTAGGAAGCTAGCACACAGTAAGCATTTCAGACAGGTTTTTAAGAAAAGAGTTTTAGTGGATTCAGAAGGTACGTGATGCATATTCAACTGGATTTTTTCTAAGAACTAGAGAGCAACTTTTATTTGGGGTTTTCTTTTTCAGTTTGACACTACAGCTACAGCAGTTATTATGACTCGTTGCAGTACCAGGGAGAGATATATACAGATGTTAAATGGTGCTGATATAATAGAGAGCAGGTAACTGAGTATTATCTTATGAGACTATGTAGATAGAGCAAAACTTAATCGTTTCTACAGAATGTTTTTTCTCAGGTGGGTTTTGGGGTGTTTCTTTGGTCTGTTTAGAAGAAATCAAAAATTAAGGAAAATAAAACTAAGCTATTCAGGAGTTAATGATCTCTATTTTATCAGCCAAAAGAATCTTCAGAGCATCTTAAGTGCAAAAAAAAAAAAAATTTTAGATTCCTGCTGGAAAACTGGAAAAACTGAAATAGTATATATTGCCAAGACAAAAAGCAGGAATTGAACGCAGATCACGTCTCTGAATTTCTAGATGATAGAGTCTGGAAAATACTGGACCTATATTTTATGTAAACGGATTATCAAGAGAAATATATAGGAAAGTTAAGACATTAAAGGGTAAAATAGGAAATTTTACTCATGTAATTTTGTTAGCATTTAATTTTTCAAATATGTTTAGAATATTAACAGCACAGAATATCTGTGCTGTAATTTTTTCTAATAAATGTGAAACTTCAGAGTTGACAGTTTATTTTTGCTTGTGGACATTATGGCATAATAAATGAATTACATTGTTGATTATTTGCATAATCTTTACTGTTTTCTATTGATTTCACTTATTACAGTGAACAGTTGCTGTGGTTTGGGGGAAGGGGTTTATTTGCTTCTGTTTCTTCCCAAAAGACAGTTTTAGCACTTTTTATATTGCTGATTGGTAAATGTCCTTAACTCTTGTTTTTTTGCACTAGCTTGCACAGGCATCTTGTTGAGCACTTAAATGCAGAAATAGTGCTACATACTGTCACGGATGTCAGCGTAGCTTTGGAATGGATACGATCAACATTCTTGTACATTAGAGCCTTAAAAAATCCTGCTCATTATGGTTTGTTTGTCTTTATTTTTTAATTTATGCCACTAGGATGTGTTAGGTCCATATTATTTGTTTCTATCATTTTCTTATGGACCGTTATTTCATAACATGATGAAAACAAGATCTGCAATGTGGCCTGTAACATTTTGTTGCTTTCACACAAGTAGTGGGAGTTTCAGCATGGTATAACATTTAAAAACTGTGAAGAAGCCATTCACAGCTTCATAATCTATTTCTTTTGATCTTAATATGCTGGACCATGTATTAATGCAGTATCAAGCCATAATGTATTTTTCACTGCTGAATATGTAATCTGCAAAGAAAAAATATGATCAAGTATTTCATAGTTTTTTCTAGAATAAAATTTCAATTATCTTAATTCCAATGTTTTCAATTTGTCTTGTTCAGAATATTATCTTAGTCCCCAGCCCTGACCATATCTTTGTTCCTGCCCACTTGCTGTACACCTGATTTTGAAGTCACTGGACACCTGCTGGAGACAATTTTTTATAAGGATTTATAGCTGGGGCTGGAACTGAGCACATCTAGTACTTGAATGGATGTTACAATTTAGGTGGTTTCCTATATTCTAAAATAAGAAAATGGTACCTGTGTATTTGCTGCTGACATTTCTGCAACTTTTAGGACTCTGATACTTTACATACGGGAATGTCTGCAGCTTCTACCTTTGCAGATCTGTTCTAACAGCCTCTTACTGATACTTAGATAGTTATACCCTGTAAGACTTCTGACTTGTTTGCAGTATAATAAATATTTCCACAATTTTCATTTTGGGGTGTTTGTCTGGCTCCTAAAAATCAGCCATGGGCAATGCTGATAGATAATGACATTGAGGAGGAAGTGTACAATAGTACTAGGTTAAAACAATTTTTATCTTTTCCATGAAGGTTTTTCATCTGGATTAGATAAAATTGGAATTGAAGCAAAATTACAAGGTAAGTGGCTTTTTAGCTTTTTTCAGTAAAATGTTACAATTTAGGGCAGGTTCACCCATGTTTATTGTGTACATCCATTAATTTCAATAGATCCATTTTCAGAACAAATGTAGTTTCCTATGATGTGTTACTAATTTTATTTTATTAATATTATTTTTGAAACACTATCAGTACATTTTAATTGGTAGAAAAGTTTTTCTTCTATAGAGGAAAATAATTAAATGCCTTTTCATACCTCATCTCCATCTACACGCTCAGAAATATGGAGCAGAACACTTTAATTTTGATCATAATTTTTCCTAATTTTCCTTTGATTGATCTCATTTGCTTTCATTATGTTCTGTTGCTTTACTTTCAAAAAAGACCTTTTCAGATATTGTCATCTTCCCTTTATAAATTTAACCTTGAAAACAAAGAATATAAAATGTAAACATCTTTGCCTTTTCCTGAAACAGTTTAAAATTGCATGATTGCAAGATGCTTTTTTTTGCTAACACTTTAATAAAACCCAGTTATTGAGGTTTTTTTAAATAGTGCATTTTATCTATTTGCAATTCCATCAGAAAACATACAGCTGACAAAATAGTTTGGGAATTGGTGCCTCTCAACTTTAAATACAGAAGTAGCATACAATTCTTCAGGTGGTTTTGTTTTGTTAATTTATTTTAATGTAAGTTTTCTGGTAGATACAAAATTAGTATATTAATAAAAGAGTACTTGCTATCAAGTTCTGCAAATCTACAAATATGGTTTTGTCTCTTCAGTGAAAGTCCTCAGGTCCATCATAACCAGACCATTTGGAGTTAAAATATCTGGGGGAGGGTCTGGTACATGAAAACATGGACAAATACATGCCCAGAAATTTGTAGATCTTGTTCTTGGACTTCACTTACACGTTTTTTACATTTTTTACGTAATTGTATAGGAAAAATTTGTGATTGAATTTGGGCTTGGTGGAATGATGCTGAGGCTGTTTATTGTGTAAGGGTATCAAGGGCCTGTCTCCGGGAACAGTAGTAGATTTGCTACTACTTGAAGTCTCCAAATGTGAGAGACGTGAACTTGCAGACAGTTAAAAAAGGAATACTTATCAGTAAGAAAATTTGCCTTGTTCATAGGCTCATTCATTAGTTTTCTATATTTTTCTTTCTTTTACATCAGGACTCTTCTATTCTTGCCATGTAGGTTGAAAGGAATAGAGGGAACGAAGCATGATACTACCTAAGTAAGCCTTCATGGGAGAAGGCATGGTTTGAAATCACCCGTACAGATAGTGCTAGAGTAGAAGAATTCACTTAATGCTTCTTCAGTGTGGATTGTATTTCCTTGAAGTTCTGATGTTAAAAACAACCCCTTTTTAAAAGTTCTTGCAGGAACTAGCTCCTCTTCCCTGCTTCATGAAATATTTTGTAGTAATGTGTATAGTTAGTTATGTTTTCAAACATTTCTCATGTAATGTGCATGATTTCTGGTTGCTAAGGGAACTATCGCTTTGAGTGCTGTTCTAACTGACTTTTAAATTCTGAATATTTCCTTGGTCTTGAAAAAGAGAGAATGAAAGCACTTTGGTCATTCTTATGCATATACCTGACACAACAAGTTTAGTGAAATAAACACAAATGCACCTGATACAGTATGACAGTTTCTAAGGAAGGATTCATAAATACTTGTGGATATTTGAAAATGAACCATTTAGGTGTTAACTGTAGCAGAAATCTTTTGGTGGGCTCTCTGATCTGTCATTCAAAACTGAATACGACAATCTACATTCCAGCATCTAGTTTCTTTTCCTTTGCAGCTTTTGCTTTACTGAAAAAGAGTTGGCTTGTCCCGTAGCAATTATCTTTGAGTGAGTTTCCCCAGGCAGAAGTTAACCACCAGCCTTAATAGAAGCAGGATTGTATTCTGAAACCTTTACTTGTGTTCAGTGGAATTTCTTGAGTATACATTTATTGCAATTTGACGATGATGTTTCTGGTTTGTACATAGATCTGGTATTTTTAGTACATGCAGAAAACACCTATTTTTCAAATTTTTTACAGAACTGTGTCTGAAGAACTTAAATGATTTATCATCTTTTGATTTGATCAGGATGGATGAAGGAAATAATTTCAAACCAACAGGTAACACTTATTTCAAATAAACTAATTTTCAGAAGTGATGTAGAGATGGTAGTGAACTACACAGGGTCTCAGCTATCCTTGTGACCCATTCACAAATGTAGTAGAGAGTAGAATGAGGGATTGTTTGAGTAGAATATATGGACAAATTTCTTTACCAAGTCATGGACGTTAATTCTCTTAATCTTGTTTCATGAATAGATCTTCTCTTGTTGTTGCTGAAAATTTGTTGCAGATTAGAAGTTTGCAGAACATTGTGACAAGATAATTGGTTGTGGCCAGTGCAATGAAGGACAGGTTTTATCAATACTTGCTCTTCTCTCCAGTCCTCTGCTAGAGGTGGTTGGCTTCTTAGCAACCACAGTTCACTGCCTGGTATGTTAGTGTGACTTAATCTCCACTGGAGAGAACTGTAACTGGCACATGGTTCTTTCTGCCACTCCATGATCGAGTCAGTAATGTCAGCAGATGTCTGGGAGCAATAGCATACTGAGTTGGTGGTGGGAAATCTCACTGAGGCCTGTAATAAAATTAATTTAATTTTGTGGCTTAAAAAATCCCAACCTGCTGAAATATACTTGGCATACTTATCTTTTAAGGTATATTCTTTTACAGAGACTGGAAGATTAATGGCGTGGTATTATATTGCATTTGATACAGTGAAGCAGTTTTTCACAATGAAGGGAACTGAGACTCTAAATGAATTGGTAATTGACTTTTTAAAAATAATTACATATGTTCACTTGTTTTTAAACAGTCTAAGAAAAGAAGCATGAGGTGTTATTTATTTTAAAGAGCTCAGGCATTGTTTATATAAACAGTTTTAGAGAATACATCTAGTTAAATTCTATATGGAGCATTTTTGAGGGTTTATACTTTGAGATTTTTTGATTTCCAACTCTTTCTTCCTCACTAATCTTGCTTATGAAAATGCAAAGTTGCTGAAGCTGTTCTGTTTATGTATTAAACTCTTTACTGTTTGTGGTTAAGTAGGTTTTTTTGTTGCAAAAACCTGCATCAAGAGCAGGTTTTCCTTTTAAGGGAATTATCTTTCTGTTTTAAGCAACTTTGCTCTTCCAGATAACAGGTTGTTACTGCTATTAAAATCACAAAAGACATTTTGTTTTCAGGCAAATACTATGGTAGAACAGAATTGCCATGAAAGAATGGAACACCTGTTCTCCTATAACTATCTTTGTTATTAAAGCGTGAAGAAAGCAATGTGAAATTTGTAACAGATAGCAAAAGTTGTTTGTATTTGCCTTGTATAAAGTGTTAGCAGTGTGTGTGGTTGATTTTAGATAACTTCAACTGAAATAGTATCTAAAAGCTGAAAGAAAACTTTTCCCCTTTCATTATATAATAGCCTTTATAGGAAGAGGAAAGAAAGTTGGTCAGAATTAAAAAGAACTGATTGATTTTGTCTTCATGGTGTAAGAAAATAAAATTCTTCTATAGTGTTACTTTAAAAAAAAAAAGAAGTTATAGAAAAAAAGGCAAATAAAAACAATTACTAAAACCTTTAATTATTACAGATTACAATGATCTCCAACTGCACAGAATTTGTGGATGTCAAGTTAAGAACAAATGAAAAGAAAATATTGAACACTTTGAATAAAGACAAGGACAAAATAACTATCAGGTATTAAAAAATGCATTGAAAAATGGAAGTGCCTTTTTAACAATAAATTAAAGGAATTGCAGAAAATATGTATATTTTCATGCATAGGTTTCCAATGGAGGGGAAGATAAAAACAAGAGAAATGAAAGTAAACTGGTAAATATTATATTGCGTTTTTATATTTTATTGAAAAAATGTCATTTTATGGCTGTTGAAGTCCCTTCCTCCTGAATTTTTTGTCATTTTTCAGAGGACCAGATCTTGTATTTTGTTGTTTCTATTCTGAATTTCCTTTTTTTGCCCCCCCCGTTAAAAACTTTTATGTTGTTCTTTGTTTACAGTATAGCTTATATATCAAAATCATTCTTTTTCCAGTCTCATTCAGGCTCAGCTGGGATGTATTCCTATTCAAGACTTTACTTTGACACAAGATACTGGCAGAATATTTAGAAATGCCATACGAGTTACTAGATGTATGGTAAAATTTAATTTTTTTTTTTTGGTACATATACTAATAAGCTACATTTTAGTTTACTAATATAAGTCAATCTTTTTTTTACAGGGTTATCTGACTTTCTGGCATCATCTAAGAACAACTTTTCTGCTTTATTAAACTCTTTGATTTTAGCAAAGTGTTTCAGGTGCAGACTTTGGGAAAATTCGCTTCATGTGTCTAAACAACTGGAAAAAATTGGTAGGTACTAATTAGAGATGATACAAGTGTAATCTTGATAGAGAATCAAAACTCATAATTAGCCTGCCTAATTTCCATGGTGTCTGTTTACATAATTGGTCTCCTAGTTATTCATTTGCCACGATTGAGTACTGTGGTTGTCAGAAGAATGTGCCATAACAAAAGTAATCTGTTTAGTAATTTTCTTCAGGCTTTCAAAGTATTTCAGAATTATTCTTATTTTTTAATGTTCCTCTCAGTATCCCAGGCTTATTCCATATTGATGTGGTTGTGTGTCCCTGACTAGGCTATGTCTTCCTTTCCAAGCAGCTGTTGCTGTAGGTCCTCTTACTTGTATGCATGAAAGCCTTTTAATTCACATTGAAAAAGATAGGAATCATGAAACAGAAATCAATGTATTGTGCATGAGGTTCTTATACACATGATGATCAAAAGTTCCTAATGATTTTCCTCCTTTCACTGTATCCTGTTATTGAATGAACTTCTGGCTGGAAGTACAGGCTTGTCATAATTATTTGAAAAGGAGTTCAGAAATTTTTGAGTCCTCTGTGTTATAAAAATGTAGTCATACTTGTTTGAGGTAGTAGTGTATCTTCCTGCTTTGATGTCTGGTCTTATCATACCTTCATGCTTTCAAAATTCACTGCAGCATTCTCTGTATTAGTTCTTTGCAGACACATCTGCTCTGCACTGAGCAGTGTAGTACAGACGTCTGCAAATTAGAGAAGGGCTAAACCCGAAGATCCACAGGGTACAGTACATTACAGCCTTGCCTGCTCAAGTGCAGAGGCTGTAATGCTTCATTCATGTGGATTCAAAGCAAGGGACAGGGCTTGTTAGCCTGTGCACAGCACAGTGCAGAGTGCTGGGAACACATTCCCACTATTCCACACCTGTGCCGATGTCAACACAGTTGTCTGAGGAATCTGCCTCCTCTTCAGCATTTGTGTGGAGTTAGGATGAGTGGAATAAATATGGCACTTGCAGTGTAGACAAATCCTTTTCTGTGCACCATATTCAGTGGAATAAAGTCACGTTTAGTCTTTTAATAATATAAGTGGTGTATATACAGACATGTCTGTCCAATTATCCTTTCTTTGGGTACTTTTTTCTTACGCTGTCATAGCTCTTGCAGCATATATTACAAAGAACTGCTAACTTCCAAGGCGTCATTTGCTCGCCTCACAGGCTTCTTTTGAACATTCTTCTGACAGTTCACTCTTTTCCTGAATCAAACACTGAATTGACTCCTGTAGTATGATGTGATTCTTAACCTCTGTCTATGGCTGCTAAGCTTATTCTGTTTCTTTGTGGAGTTAAATGAATTGTTTGAATGCATAGAAATATGCTGATACCAGGTAGAATATTCAGAAATCATTAATTTTTAAATTCTTACCTCAGTATGCTATTTTTGAATCTTTAAAAAGCCTTGTTAATCGGTATTTCCATTATAAGTTCTTTGACTGACAGTTGGTCTTACTGAGACTGATGATTCAGTTGAATTCTTCCTGCATTTCTACAACTCTTGTCCAATAATGATGCTTTCTCTTGTTGCTGAATGGTATGTTTGATTTCTGTTTGCTTTTTCTGACAGACAGGATAATGATCAGTTGCTATACAAGATTTATGGCATTTACTACTTGTTCCATTTCATTTCCACCCCCGTATATTTTTTGCTCAGAAGTGTAGATGAAAATAAAAAATCTTCACTGGTGGAAATCCTTCTGCTATTTTAGGAATTAGAATACAGGAGTTAATCTTCGGCTTCAGTTGCAAAGAACAGGGCAACAACTCTAGCAGCAGAAGCAATGTGTGAGAGTTTTCAGTCTTCAGACTGCTGAGCTTCTGCAAAGAATTGGGGAGATGGTAAAAGATTCTTTCCCTAAGTCAGACCCAAAAGGTGTTCAAATGCACATAAAAGGACAAAAGGTCTTCTGTTCCTCTAAATTATTAAATTATTGAGTTGAGTCTTTTCTTATAAGATTGCTGTAATGTCTTCCAAGAAGCAACCTAAAATTATCTAAAGAAGTTTCCCACTTACTTTTCAGATTTCTTTTACTGTTTTGCAGAACTGTTTAAGAAGGATCCACATACTCATTTGAAGTATTTGGCACTATTTTTTACCTACAATCATTGCAGTTATTGTAGTAGGCTGTAGTTCCAAGTCAGTTAAATGCCTTTTCATATGCTGCAATAACTCTAAATCTTACTGGAAGTACTGTGAATCATGAAGAGAAATAAGAGTGGATGTGTAATTCTCTGCCAGTCTGATTTTGAGGCATATATGCCATGGGAAATTTTTTTGCTAAGCTGTAAAGACTGGTAGAGGATTGTAATAAATACTTAGTTTTCAGTGAATTTCATTACTAACCTGCTCAAAAACATTGAGATCTTTATGATTTTAACAGTCAAATAATTTCTTGGATAAGGAAAAAATTCTGAGACAAAGAATTCTGCGTGACATGCTTTTTTCATCACATATATACAGAACACATTTCTTGACTCTTGTAGAAAGTGATCTAAAGTCTATTTTACTGTAAAAAATGTAAA
The DNA here is from genome assembly GCA_013397895.1 of Origma solitaria. Lineage (NCBI taxonomy): Eukaryota > Metazoa > Chordata > Aves > Passeriformes > Acanthizidae > Origma > Origma solitaria. The sequence continues at coordinate 934,773 of VZRL01006024.1, forward strand.
AGTTGTCAGCATTGAAATATTAAGTATTTTCATGTTTGGTTTGTATTGCATTTCTTTTTTTCTTTACTAGAGGAGAAATTAAACTAATACTGAAATATTTAATCAAATGAAAAGAAATTTAGTGCTTTGCTGGGCAGAAAGCTTCATTAAATATAACAAACTTATTTATGCTTTGTGTTTACCTGCTATAATGCAGTTGTTCAGAATTGTCCTTTAACAGCATAAAAATTGTATACATGTTTTTCACAGGCGTAACACTGTCAAATGCTATGGTAAATGCTGGGCTGACATCATTTAAAAAAATTGAAGACATAAACGCAAGGGAACTTGAATTGGTAACTTACTATTTTGTACATAGATAAATATGATAGGGAAGATATTAAGTATTAATACTGTTACCAGTAAAAGTAGTATAGTTAGTATATATTTGCTATGTCATCATAGCAAAATTTAGATGTTTAGATGATTTATTCGTTTTAACTAGTAGAATTTAAAAAGCTGTGTAGCTAGTGCTGGTTTTCCTTGAAAATGTGTATGATGTTTTGTTGTAGCAAATTTAATGTGGCTATTTCACTGACTTGGGTGGCCGTGGAAAGCAGATGCTTAAATATGTAGAATTTCGTCATTAACATGGTTTGAAACAAAGGACAGTATGCACTTCTCTGTTAGGACTGGAAAAATATAGATGGGAATATGTATTTACAGTATGTTAATTGTGAGAATGCCAAATTTCTATTATTGCAAGTTTGAGATAGGAGTGGAACAAAAATCTTCTGAATCATCTATAAAGCACTTCTTATTTTAGGAAAGTTAGATGTTACCCTAGGACTGGTTCTTTGGCTCTTGGCTTCTTTCCTGCAGAAACTGTTATTCCCGTGTTCTGGAAGATATAACAGACTTGTAAAGGAAATCAATCTTATTAGGGTTTTTCTGTTTTGACTTTGGAAATTTGATTTTTCGTTTCTGGTCCTTTTTGTGTTTTTTCTTGTCATTTGTTCTATTTTAGTTAAAGCTTGGGCAACATAGAAGAGTCATCTCGTATAAAATCTGAGTAGTCAGGTTCTGAGGTCATTGGTAGTTCATTGGCTAACTGAAGCAGTAGCAACATGAAAAAGTACTGGAATTTTCTTTTGGTAATGTTGCTGTTCTGGGCATCACTGACAGTACAGGACCAAAAGTGATAAGGGCTTTTGTTGCTAACATAATTACTCAGGTGGCTTTGATTCCTTGGATTTACATTTCTGTTGGCATCTCTAACCAGCTGAATATATCAGAAATTAAATTCCATCTTTGCAGATTTTAAACAGACATCCTCCTTTTGGAAACCAGATAAAAGAGTCTGTTTTGCACCTTCCAAAATATGAACTTGACATTGAACAGGTAAATTCTTTTATATTTATTTTATGTTTTTATGCTGGTATTATTAAATGAAAAAGCAAATATTGACTTAAATTTTGAGTCTTCACTGATAGAAGGTCATGGAATATTGTGACCTCCTTCCAGCTAGTACATAGAATGAAACTCCTTAATCTCGAAGGAGAACCTTGAAACAGATATTCCTTATAATATATTGGCCTCTCTTGTTGATAGCATTTTATGTTACAGATGTAAACCAGTATATTCACATTCCAGCATTATATGTGAGTCTGAGAGGTCTCTTCTGTCTTGAGTATTAACAAACCCTAGAGACAGCAAGACATCCAGATAAAAGTTATTGAAAGGGTATTAACTCATGTTTATTTTCTACATCACACTTAGAAACATAGAGAAACAGTAAACAGTACATTAACCTAGCTGGTGTGCTTTCAAAGGAAAGGTACAATTCTATGTGTAAACAAGAGCTTTGAGGTTCTGATATGCATTGTCTTTATATGGGTCATGCAGACACTTTGCCTTTCTGAAATGCAAAATTTGAAAAGTAACCTTAAAGTTGGTAAAAATGAAGACATATTTGAAGTTAAAAACTCAATAGATGTGTGAAATACTGTTGTCATAACAATCAGTTCTAGTTTAGCTTTTCATTTGACATAAAACCAGATAAGTAGCTAGATTCTCAGAACAAAGATTTGAGAATTATAAATGTCTTATAGAGGAATGTTAAATATAACTTCTACGTAACAAGTCTTATTCTTGCATATTTCTGTCTGCATTTGTCTTTTATTCTCAATACTTAATCAAACTTAGGATATTCAGCTATGGGTGAGTTAGTACTGTATAATAGTGTCTCAGAACAACAAATAAAAATTGTACCATAAATTCTAATTGCTTGAATTGAGCTTTTGTGCTTGTATCAACAGAAATTTATGGAAGGACATATATATTACTTTGCATGTTTTAGCAGTTATGTCTTCTGTATCATTTTCCCTAGCTTCCAAAATACAGTGATACATTGGCTGAAATCTTAGTAACTGTCAAATTAACAAACTATGAGCAGCTACAGACAAAGAGAACAGCGCCAGACTTTCACTATGTTACACTGGTCATAGGAGATGCTGACAACCAAGTCATTTTTAATCAGAAAATTACGTATGTATGATTAGGGTTTTTTTTGTCTCACATCTTTTTAGGGTGCTGGCTTTTCATCTATTCTGTGACTTGCAATTTTTGCAATATTTCCACTGATGTCTACTAGTACAAAATTATTCTTTATCCTACAGCATCGTCTAGTCACTGTTGTCATTTAAAATGCTACACGAGATTCAGAAACCCCCAAAACATGCCAGTCTGCTTGTCAGTGCAGAGAGTACATGTAAATATCTGATTGATGTCATATTATGGAAGTCATAATAATTTTCCCATAAATATAAAGCAAGTAAAATACCTATGAAAAAGATAGATTGACCAGTTGTTTCTCCCATTAGCTATATTTAATTATATTTTAAAAATTGGTTTTTTCCCTCAGAGATGGAATTAAATTCTCCAGTTGGCTAAGAGATGCTTGGAGCAAATGGGAAAAGAGAAACAAAATCTTTTCCAACTGCCTGACCTTCATGAGAATTCTGGCTGAAATCTGGCACTTTGGGCACAACTGAAACTGATCTGCAGGATCCTGGCTCTCTTACGTCCATAAATCATATGTTATTGGAAAGTTATTCTTAGGCAACTTATCAAGCAACACTGAAGAACTAAGACCAAAATACAGGCTCTTTCACTTGGTTACAGATACCATAGTATACAGTCTTGTTTTCATTGTCCATGTCTAACAAAACTTTGCTGATGCATTACAGGGATTCTGTGCTGCTGAAAACTGGAAACTGGATGAAGAAAATTGAAGTGAAAAGAGCTCTTAAGTCAGAAGAGATTAGTATAAATTTAATTAGTTCTGATTATGGTAGGTTATGGTATTCTTTGAATTAAAAAACGACGTAAGAATTTGCAATAAATTACTAAAACACTTTCTATCAAGCCAAAAGATAATAAAGTGAGCTGGTCTGGAAACAAAACTCTATTACATGTATTTTACTGGATTGCATACTACCTGTCCTAATTACTTACCTGTTTATTTAATTAACTATCATATTAAGGAACTAGGAACCATCAAAACTGTTACTCAGAGGCAGTATTTTACTCTGTTGATAATGATTAGGATTCTCTTTTGTCCTTCTCCTTTGTGAGTTAACTTTCAGTAGGGATAACGTATCAACCTGATAGGTTATTTATGCTGAGCAGAGCTGTCTTTGTGAATGGTTAGGTTTTGTACTGTAGTAAAGAGGTATTGGATATGGATTCATCTCTACTTTGGTAACAAGAAATTTCTGCAGCTGAAAATGTTGTGCCTTATTGCATGCAGATTTAAACATTGTTCCCCTCAATGTCCATTTCCATACAATTAGAACTATAGCAGCAGATGAGGAGAGACCCTTACAATCTTGAAACGCAGAACTTTGAAAAACAATTTAAAAACAGACTGGCTCCATTAAATTTTGTCATCATGCCCCAACAGTAAAGAAGATTGCTGTGTGCTAGATTAACTGAAGTGTAGTTGATGCTTCCATGGAAAGTATTGAACATTGAGATTATTACAGTGATCAAGCCTGGAATAATCTATATTTCTATACCTAGACCTGTGGCTCTGGAAAAAGAAGGGTTTTCTAACCACACAGAAATTAAGAAAACTGTCCTTTTATTAGTACTTGGCTATCTACACATTGTAGTGCGTTCAGAAAAGCTCAGCACAACAGTTAATTTTTCTGAAACTGGTAACAATGAAATTAGACTAAAACCAGGTCTTCCTAGTCTCTACTTATTTTGAACTCTGTTCCTATTTCAGACTTGAAGGTAATCTCACATTTTGTAAAAGCCTGTCTAGATTTCTAGCAAATTTATTTCCCGTATAAAAGAAGAAATTATTCTCTTTACAAAGGGCCTCTCAGTCTCTCATTACTATTAGCATTAAACTTGAGAAATATTATCAACATACTCATTTTATGCCTTTGCCAATACAAAGCTGTTGTTATTCCTGAACATAGACTGTAGTACAATTTAAAAGTTGAAATTTTATCAGCAGTGCAAAGCCATAGATAAATGTAATTTTAAAACAATACAAGAACATTCAGTTAAAGGGACTAATTATGTTGTTCTTCTAGTAACTATGTCTTTAATTCTGACAATGTTTGGGGTTTTTAATCTCAATCCTAAAGAATCTGATCATATAAGAGTGTGCTTTTAAGGGCAAATTATTTTAACAAGTTTCCATGATCTTTGCATAACATTTACTTGCTTAAACACTGTAGAAAACTGAAGATAATCAGTAATATAGAATCAGTTTAAATAGTTTTAAATATTTTTGTCTTTTTTTTCAAGTTGGCTTTGATATACAGCGAGCATATACAGCCTTCTACTTAAGACCTAAAACAGAGGGACGTAAGGTGGTCACAAATCAAAAATTGAAAGCTGAACCTACACTTGATATATGTTGTGGCTCACCCCAAAGCCTGCCAGCAGCAAAAGTAGATACAGGTAAATGGTCAGATCACAATATCTGGCTAATACCAAAGTCAACAGAAAACTGAATTTTGCTTTCACTAGGGAGCTAGATCTTTATGCATCCCTGCTGTTTCTTTCTCGAAGGTAATAAAAATACAATGCTGCTGCTTCTGCTTGTCAAGTACTACTACAGTGCAATTCTTTGATGATTTTGAAAGTAAGAAAAACCATGGTTTCAAATATTACTGTTTGAATTTCTCTATTATATTTATCTAGTTGGCAGATCTAAACAAGAGATTGCTTACAAGAAATATGGAAACAGAGAATGCAACCATCGCTGTAAAAATAAAGATGTGTGTGGGCATGACTGCTGTGAGTTTCATTAAATCTACTACTTCTGATACTTTTGGGCAGATGCAATTTAGTACAGCTCCCGTCATACCAATGGCTACTCTAACAGGAACAACACAAACAAGAGAATGGGGCTTGAGTTGTTGCAGTCATAAAAGCAGTTATAAATAGCTTTGTCAATAGCACTTTTATAGGCACTACAATGATTAATAATGTTTTTGGGACTTGGGATGTGATTTAAGAAAATGTCAAGCTTGTTACACTTTTGTATAAATACTGAGTTATGTTTTGTAGTTAGCATGTTAAATCTTTTAGACTCTTTTAATAGAAAATACTAAGCTTGGTGGCAAAGTTCTTCAAAATAATTTGAAAGTAATTAGGATTTATCCCTAATAACTAATCTGAAGATTGTTTTGCTTCGTTTTCTCAGGTAAAATGGGAGTACCTCCAAAGTCACAGACGAATGGAGACACAAAGTTTTCTTCGTACCTAGCTGATTTAAGGAGCAGGAACTCACTTTCATCTATACCGCCAGTAAAACGGCTAAAGGTTCATTTGAATGCAGTCAGCTATTTCATAGGTTTATTTTAATCTGTTACATATTTGTAGGCATTGTTTGCAGAGAGAATTTTATCACTAAATACGAGCATTCAAGTTTGACTTTTCTGTGTGGAGTGCAAAAAGTAAAGAAGTACAAAGGTCCAGGAATCTTTGAGAGGTTCTACTGCTCTTTGGAACACTTAACACTTCCAATGGTCCACTTGTGTGCATGTCCTCTATGTTTTTTCTTTTATGGCCTTTGATAGGTTGTGGTGGGTGAGGTTCAAAGGCTTCGTTGGAAGGTACTGCACTGTGACTTGGTTTGGCAAAATATAACCTGAATGAAACAAATAGTGGTATTTATTAGTCATGCTACTAAGACGTATTTCTTCATTGGCAGGTAGATCCACTTGTTTGTAAGAAAACCTTCCATATTAATTTTAAACCTCTGAAAGGTTTCACGGTTTGCACTTTATTCCTCTGAATGTAGTGTTAAACTAGGTCTTTTCTGTGGCAAGAATGACATTTGAGGTATTGAAGGTTTTTATTTCTACCTCACGGTTTTATTTGCTTGTTAGCTTGCAGTAAAGGATTATTTAGCCTATAGCTAATACAGATGAGAGTCAACCAGTCTGGCTTTGCCAGGCTGCTTGGATAGCTCCGCTAGAGGCACATAATTCAAACCTTTTTAACTGAGTACATTAGATAAGCAGACATCAGAAAGATGACATTTAAATATTATGCTAACTTATAATATTAATGATGTCATTAATCTTGTAAAAAAATGGTTCTCATTATGTTTATATCTTATATGTTAAAATATTTTGCTTTCTTTAGATGCAGATGTTAAATCAAGCTGAAAATGTGGATCTCAGACAATTTGTTTTTACACCTAAATCTTTATTGCCAGCCTTGCCAAGGTATGACTAAGAATTGTTTTAAGAATAAAATTATTTTGCCGCTTTCTGCAACTGTTATACTTGACATGTCACTGACGTATTTTTTTTTTAAATAGGTCTAACAATAAACTCTCGTCTTCATCACCTTCAGTGGGCCAGGTAGATAATATTAATACCTTAGAAGTATCTCAGAAACAACTGCAATCCTGGAATTATGGAAAGAATAGTAAGTTATTGCTAATGTTTAAAATTACAATTTTCACTGTTTTGATCTTTAAACTAATGCTTCATGGTTTTCTACCATACTAATTTACTTCCTGTAGTTGTTATCTAGTGTTAAGATGGAAGACTGTTGTTTAGCCATACCCTCAGTTGCCGTGGGGGTGGGCAGTTAGTGTATGACGTGATCGTATTAAAAGAATAATGTCCTGGGAAGAGAGATGGATATTCCAGTGTAGCTATAGTCTCTACTTAAGCATATCTTGAGGCAAATCACACAGGATCAAGGAGGACAAAGATATTGCTGAGTAAAACCCATCTGTATTGAATAGCAGCTGAAAAGGTAACTTTGATCACATTGATTGGCCTGGCTGCATTTAAAAAAATGCATCAGAAAGAGTTCTAATAAAGTAAGGCATCTGTTACTATGATGTTTGAAGGCTTAATTGCACCTGTAATATGTTCTTTTTCTGTTCCATATTAAAAAAAAGTTAGATAATTAAGAACATACTGTGAAAATTCAGTAACCTAAATCTATATTTATTTAAAATCATGTGTCTCTATAATAATGCACCATGTTGACTGTGCACATCCAAAGTCGAGATGGCAGTGCCTTCTTGCCCCATCATGTTGCCAGTGTCTGTCAAACAAGATTTTTTTATTTGAGCCTGTCATGTTCCCCCTCTGTTGACAAAGAGAGACCTGGATTAGGGTTTCTTAGGTATATTAGGGCCGTGACAACAGAATGAAAACTCCAGCAGTGTCTGATATTGGAGGACAATATAGCAGAAGAGAGATGAAAAAATTAGCAGGGAGAATTAGATTAGTGACAAAGAGTGCAGCAAACAAAAGGGAAAGAGAGCAAGAGAGGAAACAGGAAAGTCTTCTTTGTACCAGAAAAAAAAGTGTTTTAAAACATTAAATGTCACATTTTAATCAAGAATTTTAACAACAGTGCTCAAAAATGCGTTTGTCATGGCTAGTCCTTAGGCATTAGATGTATGGAAGACGGCATTCAGTGTTGGAAAACTGTGGAGAGATGCTCTGAATTAAAATATTAAATTTAGAATCAAACAATGCTTGTAACAGGGAAAGAACGAAATTGCAGTGATTTTTATAAGGCTTGTTTTTCTAGACTCTACACTGAAAATAACTTTTCTCAAAATAATGCTGAGGAAAGAGTGCAATGTTTCAATAGATGAAACAACTGATTGTAAAGCATAGAACAGTTTTTGTTGTACTTGTCTATTACAAATAAATTACAACTTTCTCTTGGAAACATTCAGTGTTTTGTGAGTGAGAAGAGCCAAGAGACAATGGCATAAAAAATGATAAAAATCTTTAATTCACAAGTTTACTGATACAGATAAAAGCAGATCTTATTTTTCAGATGCTTTGAATGTGGACTTTGAAATGAGAGATGATATTTGGGAGGATATTGATGATGAGAAATTAGTATTTGCTAGTAATTTTGTCAGTAGAGGATCAGGTAAGGTTATTGCAACAAACTTGTTTCCTACATACAAATACATGCTATTATTTGAGAATTATTTGAAAATAAATTATTATAGTATACAATGAATAGAACTACCTGAAATTTTTGGTTAATTGACTTGAGTGCCAGGTTTTTTATTCTACCTTGAATGTCACATATATTGTGACAAATCTAATACAGAAGGCAGAGTTGAAAAAGTCACAATTCAAATTTTTTTGATGGCCTGCAACTGCGTAATTGTTGCATAATGTATACTGACTGTATATCTCTGCTTATTTTTACATTGGCCCAAAACCCACCAAAGAAATTTTTCAAGTATTAAGACACTTTAATAATTTTCAAAGTATTATTTATCATATAATGTGAAATATTTACAAGGGGTTGTGGCTGCTTCTCAACTCTGTTTTTAAATCTTACATTCTTTCATGGACATGGAAATATCTGCCTTCAAATTCCAGATGAATGTCAACCCCTCTGCCAGTATACAACAAGGAAAGCCACAAATAACATTTTGAAAGAGTAAGACTTACATAATTTACTACTATTCAGTTTAAAAATTGTCTGTATTTCACATGTATCTGTGTAATTAAAAATATAGAAGGTTGTTTACTCGTAAAAGTGAGTGTAATTTCAGTGTTTATAAGGTATGAATTGTTGAATGATTTTAATTTGATTTTTATTTAAGTGTGCAGGGAAATAAGTAGAAAATCCTGAACTGAAAAGAGATAATTTTGCACGTCTGTAAAAATACTGAAATTATTCAACTTGGTATTTTCAGTTCATACACACTACAAGATGAGACCAATATTCAGAACTCAGATGTTTCTGTGGTCAACAGCACATCAAAAGTGAATTTATCTGTACAGAATACAAATACAATGTTGGTGAGTAAAAATATATCAGTAACAGAATTTTCTATGATTAGGGTATTTATAGTGTAAATATATTTGCCATATCTGACTTATGAATCAGTTAGGACATCCTGAATTTCTGAACCTCTCTGTGTTGTCCAAACCTGCATGCATCCTGTGTTTAGTGGGATATTCCTGATACAAAGAAATAGGACATGAATTTACTTTATATAGCATGATCTCAAAATTATTTACTCAATTTGATAGTTTTTCTATCCAGGACATAATTAGATTTATCACATACTTGGTCCTTGTCAAACACCATAATATCAATTAAATACCAGTACTACATTCTATAACTATCTGGTAGCTTCGCTTACTTGGTTTAATTATATATACTTTTAAACTTTTATATTGCAGTTCAGTTTTCAAGAAAAAAAGCATTCAAGTCCTTCTCAAGAGCTAAAAAATGTACAGTGTTCTTCCAGCCCAGAAATAATCTCCGATTCTTCTAAACTCACTAAGAAGGAAGATTTTTTTATTTTCAGAAATGAACAGGAAAAAGAAGTAGATCCTAGGTACTAAAAACTTACATATGTTTTTCTGTTTCCTCAGTATTCCAGTGCTTAGTTCTTCATGGAACACAGACCTTTAGGCAATGTGTTAATTTCTAATATTAATTGTTAAAAAGTTTCATTTTCAGAATAATAGTAACAATTAACTTTTCTTAAAAAAGAAATTACTTTAAATTATTTTGCTTGTCTTGGTATCTCTTGACTCTAGATAGTGTTCCTGATTCCATAAGTTTTGATGTGCTGTACCTAATTTGTTTGTTTGTTTACTTAATCTTCTTTAGATATCTTCTTGATGATGAAATCAATGATGTCAAGCCTTTTCTTGGAATATTTGATGGTATTTTGTAAAGCATATAAGCAGAATACATTGTAAGTGTTGGGAAAAAAGTTACAGTCAATTTTACAGAGTGAAGCCTTCAGTTAAAAGAATTTGATTTCTGTTGTATACCTATTTATCAATAGCTGGATTGATGCATAGAGTACATAATAACAAAACTGATGTCTAATTTATAGAATATAAGAAATAATATCTTGTTTCGGTAAGTATGTAAATATTTGTTTGTTGACCTTGCTGTTTTCAAGATTATAAAGAAAAATATTGAAATGTGTCAAAGGAGAATAGTACATAAACTGAGAGTAGTTTTGTAGATACCAGAATATCCCATAAGAGAATGTAAAGGATTTGTAGTAATGTGTTTGTAGTAACATGTCCTGCTTCTCAAGTAATCTGTAAGTGAATGAAAGACTCTTTCCTTGGAAATTTCATAATGTTTTTTTGGTTTTTGTTTCAATTTCTCTAAGGCTGAATTTTTCATAGTGCTGGTTCTGTGAAATAATTAGATTTATAAATAGAAGTAATAGAATGGTAAATTATTCTAGATTCTAGGTATTTCTTTTGATAGTGCTATGAAGTTGTTTAAAAAAAAAGTGCCTCTTAAGCTGATATATTTCCAGATTCTCAGCAAACCACTTGTTAAATGTCTGTAAACAATATTCTAAAACTCTGTTGGCTGTTTACTTTCATACCCAAGGTCATAAAATAGACATTAATGTGTCGTAATACAGATTTAGGCACACAGCATTGGATTTTGATATCTTCTTGTTGCTTTAGTGTTTGAACAGTAGACCTTACAAGTTCAACATTTAGTAGAGTATATGATATTGCCTAAAGTCCAAGAGAATGTTAATTTTTACTGTTAATTATTCAAAATGTGAGGAATTAAAACGTTACAATCACAGGTGGAACATTTGCTGTCTGTTCTTGCAATGTTGTTTGTGGTGCAGCCATGGCCATGTTTTGCTGCAAATGTGGCCATGTTTTGCTGCACTAGCAGGCTGTAATTTTCTCAGCTAATAACATTTTACTTGACTCCGTGTTTCCTTACGCTTTTGACGTACTTTCTGATATAATTCTTTCACTGCATGAAAGAATGGCCTAGTATAAGAAGCCTCAATACTCACCCTCAATATGTTTCTGACTATGCAAATTCTAGCAGACCCAAGCTTATAACTCACTTTTCTACACAAGTATTTTATTACATCTGGAAGTTATTAGTATATCAGATCTCTTTTTTTGTCTGATTTCTTTTTCATTAAGCTTCCAAGCTGATGTAACTCAGAATAACTATACCACTGCTACATTTAGCCCAGCCGTCCTAGTCATGTACACATTTCAGTTCTGTGTCAGGGTGAGATTTAAGAATGCAGAGTTTATCTCCTGTCCCTTATCACCATATTCTGATTTTCATGGAAAACAGATGGCTCCCAGGCAGGTACAGTGGGGTTTCTCAAAAGATGCTTCATATAAATGACCAGGGGACCAAAATCCCCAGAAGGTCATGCCCCAGAAGGTAAGTGTTGACATAGCTATGAAGAGCTGTAATTTCAGTTGTTTAATTGAATTGTGTTAAGTGATAAACCTCGTTCACCTGGACTCCCTGTCTAGTCACTAAAAAGAGGCAGGCACTGTCAGAAGATGTTTCAGATTGTAAGTGGGATGAATTTTGCTCTGGTGGGACTCCTCAAATTACCTGTGATGAGAGTAACGTGGAGAAGCTGCTGTGCTGTCATCTCACAGACAGGCTCATTGAATATTGCCTTTCTTGTGCACGTGAGATGCCTGAGTTCCTTTATCCATGTAAGGATCTAACTTTCCTAAGGTAAATAACACAGCAAAAGATGGCTGTGCTTTGTTTCAGATGCTGACCAAATGCTTAAAGAGACTAATTAAATTCAACAGGATATCATCAGACAATTTCAGTAAGCTACTACCAATGAGTAAAATATGGACTAAAGTACATAAAAACAATGTTAGAGTCTAAAATTATCCTTATTTTTAATTCTACATAGAGTTGTGACATTAAATGAGTGGCTTGAGTTTCAATCAATGGGATTGTGTAAGTAATTCTTTGGGGATACAGCAGGATGCCACAGACTTTAGTCTGGGGATGATTCTACAAAATTTACATTATAAAAAATACTGTATCCTATAATGGAGTAGTGAAAGAAATTTCAATGTGACAAGAAGTCAGATTTTAGTATCTTACTTGTCTGATTCTCCATAATAAAATACATGCTTATACCTGCTTTTAATTTAACTTCAACTTCCTTATATGCTTCCTTGTCCTATCACACATACTGATTTCAAAATATAAACTGAGGTCAACCATATCTGTGCCTGAAGAAAATGCAATATGCACTCAAAACCCATAATCTTCAAAAATAGTGGGAAAATAAGTATAGTGTTGAAACATGTTGCCAGCCACATTTGTGTATAAGGTAAGTTTATAGCCTACAGAATACTGTAAATATATTGTGACATAATTTTCAAATATGGAGCATGTTTTGTACACATTTTAATTATGTAGGCTTTATTCATTTATTTAAAGATTTTCATGAGTTAAATTACATTAATTGTTAAAATAGGAGCAATTGCGACAAGTCAGACTCCTGTTATTTGGGTGTATTTTTACTAGATATACCATCACAGAATAGTTATGTGAGGTATAAAAATTGGTGCTCCTAAAGGCAGAATTATGATAAGGAATGAACAGAAGTCACCATAAGAAACCAATATGCACCAAGATTTTAAAACAGTTAAAATCAGTTATTTTGCAGAGGACAAATGATACCACTCCAATGCCGCATTGTGACAGTATCAGTGGTGCCTCTTCTGAAAAAAAGGGTGTCTTGCATTAGCTCTTTATGTCACCCCTTCTGCATTTTATGTAGATGAGCAAGAGAGCCGTATCACGTCAATTGTTTTACTGGCAGAATCTTTAATTATATCTCTGAAATGAGATCCGTGAATGCCTGGGTTTTTTTCCAAGTTCCATTGCTTAACAAGGAAATAGAAGGTACTAATCAGGGTAAAACTCACTTCCCACAGAGGGCTAACAACACACTGAATTTTTGGAAGACTTCCATAAGAATTAGCTGAGACAAATTAGGATTTTCAGTGATGAAGTTCAGCTTGACTGAAATCAGATAGAAAAAGGGCAGGTATTTACTGGCTGCCACGGTTCAGCTGAGATAAGGGCCAACATGGCTGAGCCAGACTTCTGTATTTGTTCTTGAAATCTGTGTGACATTAAGGTGTATCAGTTTAAGCCTTTGCTTTTCTCCCAGTGTTGTAACTCTTGGTCTCCACATACTCTGGACAGGCGTTTCAGATGGAACGGGCTGGGGTAAGGACTGCACCTTTGTAAGGAATAGGGGCCCTTGGAGCCCTTTTGTCACCTGTCTGGCTCTAGGCAATGCTAATCACGGTTGCTCTTCCCTCTGGTTGTGAAGTGACTGGAAAAGTTGTGTTACTGTTAACTTGCAGTCCTGCACTGCATGTCCTGCCCTTAGCAAGAGTCCCGATCTAGACCATTTATACCAGTTAGGGAGAGCTGTTTCCCAGTTTGCTTTTGTATGCTACCTACCACACTGAAACACTACACTGTCACTCCACTTTGTGGAATGTGTTTTGAGTGATCCTCAGTCTGTCCTCTTCTGCCTTTTAAACAGATGATTTCCATGTGCCAGGACTTGAAGGGCGCATCTAATTGGTGGTGTGTGAAAATGTTAACGTGTTTTGCAGAAATGCGGTAGATGGTACTGGGTGGACATACTTTGTATAGAGAAGGTATTTGTCCTTTCAAATATACCAAAAGTGCCTAGATACAATAACAAGTAATTTCTTCCTATATTTAACATATACTGCATGGAACTAGCATGTCAAACAAAGTTTCTTTTTCACTGATGCTAGATGGCAATTTCTACGTTTTAGAGAGCTGAGCATAGGGAATAAGGCAAAACAACTTGTTTTGAAGGCTGTATAAGGGTGTTTTGTTTATATAAAGGAAACAATGTTTCTTTTGTAACTGTGAAACTTCCTATTAAAGGAGGCATATAACTTCCAAAATAAAAATATGCTTTTAACTGTAAATGGCTATGATATATTTGCTGTCCCCCCACCCATTTAGAGGCAAAACCTATTTATGAGGCTTTATTAAGTGCAAATAATTCCCATGGCTTCAGCACAGAAGAATCAGCTGCAGAATATAGTCTGATTTGCATATAAATGACATGATTTCTGCTCAGAAAAGTATATTGAAAAATACATATTTCTACATTGGAAACCTGATATTCACACATATTAAGGTCAGCTTGCGTAACTTGTTTTAAGCTGCTGCATGTTGATACCTGATCACACTTCCAGCTAGATTCAGGCTTTATCCTTTGAAATTATGGATTTCTTCTTTTGATCTAATTAAGCTATAATTTATAGAAATAGATTCTAAAACATTATCTTAACAGTTTAAGCATTTAGAAGTTCTTAGAATATTCATCAGTACAAGTGGGAAACTCCAAACCTGGCACTTTTCCTTATCTTCAGTACTGTGAATTTGTGATATGAGAGAATTCCTGTTGTTTGAGTGAGACAGAAAAAGGCCTGCTAACTTGCTCTAGTAACTTTAATAAATGGTAGGATGTAATTAAAGTAGACACGGAAATATTACTTTTACTGCCTCAGTTTTCTCAGGTGATCTTTTTGATTAAGTTCATGCTTCTAAAATTTCTGCATGACATTGGCCACCACTGACCAACTGATATACTTGGCCAAAACAAATTCACCACTGTGAATTGTAGCCTGAGTTGAATGGTACCATTGCTACTGCACTTTGGAAAGAAAGTCCAATAGGTACCAACTGGGGTTATGGCTAGGATGGAAAGTTACTGATCACCAAAGTTAAACATCTTGTGACCCTATAAACAGCAAGGCCCTTTGGGCCCTCCTGAACCACAGTGGCTGCGCCAGCACCTCCTTCTGAGTGGGGCAGGTCTCAAAGCTCGCAGAGCCTCAAGTTTGTGATACTCAAAGGACCCTCACTTAGGATGAGGCCTGGGCTGACACCAGTGTGTGTCCCCCCACCATCTCCGTGCTCTCTGAGGTGCAGTCCTTGCCTGCTGCGAAATGCAAATGGATTTAATGTGTGTATTTCACTGAACTTGAGGGGAATTTCTGATAGGTACCTTTACACACATAGATATAGGTATACACATTGATTCACCTGTGGGCATGTGAATTAATTACGGTACTATCTTAAATCTATAGTGTTATGTTTATATAACATAATGGACTGTTATGATTGTAGTGAACCCTATCAAATCACCTTGTAAATGTTAAACTATTCCATTATTAAGTGCTCCCAAACCTTTTGCACCCTCATTTTTGCATCCATATCCTCTGCACCCTTACCCCCTTTTGCAATCTCAGCTTCCATGTAAATAATTGCAAATTGCTTCTGATTTGATCTTCCTTTGTATGCTTTAATCTGTATAGTAAGTAATACAATGCCAATACCTTGTCCCTGAACTCTGTAAAGTCGTATTTTCACAAACTCTTACTATATCCTGCTTTGCCAATGCCTTTGACAATGTTTCTTTAAGCAGCTAAGCCACTCATTTGGGACAAGTGTTCACTTACTGACAGGCTCCTGCTGCTTCTTAGAGCCGTCCTAAAATAAAACAAAGATGTTTGGACAGATAGACATTAAAAGGTTTGGAAGGGACCTGCCTGGGATTTGGTTTTCAAATCCCTGCCTGGCCAAGGTCTTAGTGAGCTGAATGCCATTGCCAGAAGCAATAGCTTCTCTACTTGGAGAGATTGATTTGCCACAGTAAATTGTCGTTAGTTTTGAATGCCTCTTGGACAGTTAGTTTTCTTTACACTGTCTAGTAAAGAAAAAGTGAAAGTAGTGCTATCTAGAAACTTGGACGTGCAAATCAGAACTTCCTTTTTAGCAATTCCTTTCAGTTTATAAAGGCTATTAATTTATCTGAATGAAAATGAGGCCATACAGTTTATTACTAGAATTCTTTTTCTGGTTGTGGTGTAATATTTTAGCTTTTGTAGTCCAGACTTGTTAGGTTCCTGGGTGCAGGAAACACACTTCTTTTATCCCAGAGTTCCATCCTTGTGTCTTATGTGTTATGCCTAGAGAAGGCTTTTCTGTCTAGTTGAGAATTTCTACTCAAAAAATAGTTATCCAGCAGCTGGATTGTTTGTCATTTTCAGTGTCGCCTCAATTATAAAGATTTTAGGCTCTGAGGTCAGTTTGGTTTCTAAAAATTGTACTAACAGATGTAAAAGGTGCATTGACGAAAGCATCAGCACATTATCAAATAATTTTATTTCCAAAGTATGGCAGCAGAAATGATAAAGAAAGTATCAGCCATGAAATAGATCTGCTTATCTTTTGATATATCCCAGAGATGCATTTTGGAGACTGGAGGCTTGCTTAGTGAGGAAAATAAGCTCTGTTAGGAAGATAAGAGTTACAAGTGGATCTCTCTCCCTCCCTGTCTCCTGGGTGTGATTGTCTCAGACAACCATATTAGCAGAAGCTTAGACGCATTCTTAGCTTCTGGAATGGATTTGCTGAAGTGACAGTGCATACTGAGGATGATGGTAAAAAGATGGGCAGTGTATTCTGGAAGAAAATAAAGTTGGCAGCTTGCAACGGTGGAACACAGCTTTGGATAAGCATGTGGTTCAATAGAAATTAGTCTCTGTCCATAGACTTTATAGCAGCCGATCAGACCTGCTCTTTCAGTTCAAGCAGTTAATAATATCTCAGCAGTGTAGCTTAAGGGATACAATTTTCAAAATTATTGTACTGTGGGACCAATAAATTTCAGCACAAAGAAGGCAGTATTCCATATAATTTATTTTACATTTCCATCTAGGGTATGTTCTGACACTCCACATGAAAGTCAAATTGTCCATGTAAAATGGTTTTCAGGTGATAAGTTGACCCCTGGGGTTTTAGTAAAATAATAGATTCAGAATTCCATCTGACTTTCCAATCTTTAGAAGCTACTTATCAGCTGTTTGAAGGATTTGATAAGAAAGAAGAAAAAAAGAGAGCTTTTGTATAGTGGCATTTTTCTCATTAATGGGGACAACGTAAGAATCACAAACTCCTTCTGGATTTGGTAGTAAATACTCTGCTGATGTGTTGCAGGAGGTAGTTGTTCAGTGTGAGGAGTGTACGTGTCTAATCTTTCACATGCATATGGAACAAGGAACATTTCTAATAGACATGCACAGCCCTTCAATAGAAAGACATTTACTGTGCCATCATCTAGCCATCATTTCTAAATGCATTCCACCACCAGAGCCTACCTCAGCAGAAGTTTTGCTCCAGAATGACTGTCTTACAGTGCCTAGGGAAACAGTAGAATAACAAATATTTTTCCTGCCAGCATTCTTCAATATTTAAATGTAGTGCAAAACAAAGGGTAACCTGAAAAGAGGTGTTATTTTAAGTTCTTGTCTGAACACTCTATAGGATCTGCTGTGATTTTTTTCTAGTTTTGTTACTTTATTTAATTGTATTTTCTTGAGAATACTTAAAGATAGTTCCTACTTTAACTTGTGACTTTACTGTCAGTTTAAGCAGATCCAAAGTTGGGTAGAGGCTTTGCTGCATTTTGTTTTAGTAGATGGGGGTATCTGCATGTTCATGAAGCACCAGAGAGAAACTGGGGAAAGGTAACAGTAAGATAGGACCAGTCATTGTGACAGTAGAAGCAGCTTGCTTAATAAAATGCTAAAAGCATGTTTATGCTTAGTGCATTTTAGTGCCTCTGATTATTGAGCAAAGAAAATACCTCCTGCTTTTGAAAAACAACTGTGCTCAAGAAAATTTGACTTCTCTACAGTCTGTGTAAATAAAATTAATTTTTTCAAAAACCCAAGTCCCTCCACAGTTGCTCCTGATGTTCCTGTACTTTCCCTGCTTGTATGGGTGGTGAACATTGAGCTCACTGCAGAAGTACTGCCAGTTATACCCTGTTGCTGCAACTTCTGCAAGTGTAAAGAAAGGTACAAGGAGGGCACCCCTTTGCCTCTGTGTTCTGGAAGGGGCAGACATCTCCTCCTCTGAGAGGAATTGAGCGGTGCTCAGGGGTGAAGATACTCGACGCTCCCAAATTGGGAAATGTAGTGAGCTGAGATCTTACAGGCAGTGTTGTGGAGGAGCTGGGATTTTGCTTGTGGGACAGAGCAAAGCTTTAGAAGTGATGGGAGAAAGGAAAGTTTCCTACAGAAGGCTAAGTGTTGTCTGTGGCGCTCTGTGAACCATTTCAGAAATTTTCAGAGTGGAAGGAAGACTGGAAAGAAAGATTTACCCTGCAGTAATGGGAACATTAATTTTCAAGCTTTTTTATTTAGTGTAGCTCTCCAACAGATCAAACTTGTCATGATTTAAAGAACAACTCTGTCCTGCCATTCCAATGACATTTGCCTTTAGAAATCTGGATTCTGTGTGTGCTTTTCAAACAGAAAACCAGCTACCTAAACAGAATTGCTAATTCAGGGTCCTTGTGGATAGGATGAGAAAGAGCTAACTACTCTTAAACCTCGCCTCGTTTTGGTTGGTTGGTTTTAGCTTTGTAGAGATAACTGGGTGTTAGTCCTGCAAGTGGTAAGTTGTAACAGCTGTGGGACAGGCCTGTTCACTCACTTGAATGAACTCTTGCTCATTCAGGTATACTTGAGCTGTACTGAGATCTACGGGAGTGTGCTCAAAAGCAAAGGATCTGTTGTATTCTTAAAGTGGTTTTCTTCTGGAAGATCAGATCTGAGAACCAAAAGAATTTACTAGTAACTCTGACTTCTGCTATTAACTGGATTTAATCCACATTAACACTTTCCAAAGTAGCTATATATTTTCTTTTGGGTTGTTTGTCACTCTCAAGCTGATTTGAAAATGTGTCAGCCAATTTCAAGCTTTCAGGTGTTAACACTGAAACATTTACCTCTCCATTGCGGTAATTATCAAAACTTTTGTATTTGTGGCCTTGGTTAATTGTAGGCCTCACCTTTTGCTTACTTAAGCTCTGTGAGAAATTGTTTCCTTTCCTGGAGTGGGATGATGCACAGAAGAAAGTAAAGTGTCTTTATCTGTATTCCTCCATACCCCTAATCTTAGAAAATGCTAGACTGATATGGTGTAGCTATGTAAGTATTCACTGAAAAATCTTTCAGTGCAGCTGTAAGTAGAGTTGGTGTCAGACATGAAAACATCATGATACAGGCCTGGAAGGAGAGTCCCAGAGCTCTGGATCAGGGAAAGCACATGTTCAGCATCAGCCTCTTCCAGGACAAGGACAACAATCCATCAACAGGATAAGTTTATTAAAGAAGCATCTGAAAAATTAATGTCCCTCCTATAACTTTTAATGCAGGAGTGGAGGATCTGTTCAAAGACTTTTAATTCAGGACATATGGTGACTAGAAAGAAAAGCAGGAGGAAAAATAGTGGACAAAATACTGCCTCCTTCAGAGGCACAGCTTTAGGAGCCACCTGTTGCTTACATGAAGCACTGAGGCTTCGGGGGTAATGTTCAGTTTGGGACATTCACCTTCACGCCTGTATTTTGCATTTTCTCCCATGGGTAAACTTTATGCAGACGCCATTTTCTCTACTGCTAGACAAGGTTGTGCTGACTGGCCAGATGCTTTTGGAAGTATGACTGGAATGTGCTTGTGAAGACATGGAAACCTAATCCGTAATGAAAATAGTCACTGAGTGTAAATCTGTGTTCTGTCAGAAAAGCTTGTTGATGCTGTGGAGCTTCACTCTTGCCCTGTGTCACTCAGCTGTTGTACCAGGCCAGTTGTTTTGTAGGGTTGTTATGTGAAATATGTTTTGAGAAGCCTGCCTCTTATCTCTTGGCAATGCTGTTATTGCTGGAAGAAAGTGCATACAAAGAGCAAAGCAGACTAAAATGTTACCTTCCATGGTTGTATTTCACCCATCCTTGAATTGAAAAATAGCCTTCATTTCATGTATATGGCAAGTGAACTACATAACATTAATGATATTGAGATCCTAAATCCTGGTTAGAATTGTCATTGGCAGCTATTAATGTATTTTCAATTGTATTTTTTATTTGGAGCTTAGTTGTAACTCACCAAGATGTAGTTCTGCTTGTTAGCTGTAAAGGTGGTTGAAAGTGCTCTAAGGTTTCATCCCAGCTTCATAGCATTCCTCCTTGCCTTGAAACTGTGCTAGGTTTTGTATCTCTAGTGAAAGAACTAAAAAAAAAGAGCAGCATTAAATTTACATTTCCACTCCTTGTGTGCATGGAATGGGAAATGAGGAGCTCTTCGTCACCAAGTGGAATGGGTAATGTAATTCCAAGTACTGACTAACATCTGTAAACAGCTGTGTCTTCCCACGGACTCTGACAAGAGATTTCAGAACATTTTTCTTTAAAAAGGTCATTGAGGAATACAACCCCCAGGATGCACCGCACACTAAGTGTTTTAATTTGTCTTTCACACAGGCCTCACACCGGACATTTCCCCTCCGTTACTGCACTCAAAATCGCCGGCCTGAGGCGCACTGAGGAGTAGCCCATGT
>VZRL01006024.1:955602-984121 GCA_013397895.1 Origma solitaria
TGGCCGTGCGCGGGGGCGGCCCAGGCCCGCCGGGGTGCCGCCCTCTCCCGGGGTGCCGCCCTCCCGCGGGGTGCTCCAGCGGTGGCACTCGAGTGTCACCGCGCGCTGCCCGTCGGTGCTGGCGCCAGGCGCGCGGTGAGACCGAGGCGTGGCACAGCGTGTGCTGCAGCCGCCCCACGGTGTGTTCCACGGTGCTTGTCCAGAGGGCTCTCGGGTCTCGGCACTGCTGGGTAGGTGACACAGGCCCGCGGGCAGGGAGGGACCTGGTGACAGGGCACGCGGCTGGCCTTGCCTCGGGCAGGTGTTTCCGGACCTAAAAAAGGGAGCCCTAAATACTGAACACTCATAAAAAAATGTAAGTTAAAAGCAAGGGCGCCGACTATACTGTAGCACCGGCAAGAGCTGTAATTTTGAATGGAGAGAGGCCTACATAAGATGGCCCCTTTTGTGGGCTTGCAAGGTATTGTAACAAAATGGATCAAATGGTTAGCAAGGGACTGATGTCTTGCAGAGGAAAGGTGACATACCATCCTTTCGGGCTCTTTCCGGAGGAGGGAGTCGTGTGACCCACCCCAGCGCCACAGTTCTCTACTGACTCATACTTTGTCGCTCTCGGGTGCCATCCGGGCCGAGCCGGAGCAGCAGTTGCAGCCACTGCTGCCTGGAACGTGTGGTTCCTCTGCACCGAGCCCGTCCGCGTGTCTTCCCGCCCCAGCCAGCCCATCAGCCTTCCTGTGGGAAAGAAGGGAAGAAAAGTGCTCTTTCCTTAAGCAGAAATAGGTTATGCGATAGTTTTTGTCTCAGAATTTATTTTCTCCTGAAAAGGAAATTGCGTGCCCAAAGCAGCTGTTGGGCTGACCTCCCTTCCTCACATGCGAGGTCGCAGTTGCATGCCGGTGGGGAAGGAGAAGTGGTAAGACTTGGCTTGGGTTGGCTCTGCGCTGTCCTGCCCAGACCTTGCTGGGCTTGGCTGTGCAGCAGGGACCGAGGTGGCCGGCGGTGGCTGCGGGGCTGGGGAAGGCTTGGGTGTGCCTGTGGTCGGAGGGGGCTGCGCACACATCCTTCCCTACAGGAAAGATGTGTCAGCACATGGACTGGTATCTGGCTTCACATTCCTTCCCAGAGTTCTCGAGATGTTAACTTTCGAAAGGGAGGTCTCCCTTGTGGATTCATGTCAGTGATTTTGGGTTTTAAACTATTCATGCATGAAAAATGACTGCAGGAGCTGTATACTCCCATGTATGAATAATGACTACATGGGAACACAGATTACAGCAGTTTTGCACTGAGACTGCTGCAGTTTACATGCTCTCTTTGGGAACATTATGAAACGTTTTTAAATGCTGGTTCATGTTAATGCATTGATTTCAATCAGTCTCTTTTTGTCCCTTTTGGATTTGTTCAACTTAACAGCTAGCTTGTCTCATGTTTGCTCTAAGATATGCTTAGCAAATTAGGCAAATAAAAAAATGCATGCAAAAATATGGTGCTATGCACATGTATCAGATATTTTACTTATTAATAGCCTCCAGTTTCCATAGGATAGTCTGCTTTTTGCTTTTATTTTTTTACTTGGCGCAATGGATAGTTTATGCTAATTACATGTAGTTTAACAGCTTTGAAATCTGTTTTTGCTTTTCTAATGCATAAAGACATTGATTCTGTTTCAGGTTTTAATTAAACTATACTGACTTTAAAGATTCTATTGTCCTTTTCATTTAAATAGGATTTTTGTTAGATCTTTAACAAGACCTCAGTGGGGTAATAAATCTAAGCAATTGTCCTTATTAGGAGTAGATTATCCTCAAGAGATGGAAAGTCACAGAAGTAACTAAAACCATTTGTAGAGACTGAACTAAGGCTTTTTCTTCCTAAACATTAAACAGACTTGAAAATTACTTGCTTGGGCACTCAAATTAAATTAAATGATATTTTGTTTATTTTTCACATTTTCAGTGTAGGCTATTTGCATTTAAAATTTGAGTTTCGTTGAGTAAAATTCACTCCTGAATAAGGATCCTTACTTTCAGTATACAAGCTGTAAATGAAACTCACTATATCCTGCCATTTCTTTTGTTATTAACCCTTGCAATGCTACTAATTTATAGGACCTGCTGGCACACTGAGTGTATTCTTAGTTCATTGTTTTTTGCCAGAGTAAATGAATCTTGGCTGAAGAATTGGTCTTGTGTTTGTCCCACACCCCAGCTGAGGAGAACGGTGGGATATGTAGAAGTGTGAAGCTTGTGTAAAGATTTCAGATGCTGGACTAAAAACACAGGTTCTTGGAGAAAACTTGTCACACACCCAACAGTTCTGTCTAAGTTTGGCCTAAGTTTGTTTACATTCTGCTAGGAGGTGAAAGGGGGTATAACCCTTAATGATTGGTTTGGTTTTTTTTGTAATTGCATTCGAGGGTATTCTCCATTCTGTAGTGCTCAGGGTTTGCTTTGTTCCAGGTTTTAGTCATCAGCTGACTTCTGATGGGACAAGGTCTCCTTTATACACACAGTCAAATCCCACAGTCAAATCCTGAATTTCTCCCCAGTGTTTAATTCCCAACTTCGCTATACGCATTGTGGTGAAGTTTCTTTAAGCATCCAGTTGTGTGGAGGCTCGGTGTTGCGTTGCCAGGTTCGGGACACTCATTTCTAGGACTTAGCTCTACAAACCAGCAGGCGAAGGCAGGGATGTTATTCAGGAACATCCTCCCAGTGAGCCGTGCTGAGAGAGCGGCGTTTCCCCGCTGGCCGCAATCGCTGCGCTGGCTGAGCCGCTGCCCTCTGCGGGGACACGGCCGCGGGGAGCGGGGCTGGAGGGGCGCGGGGCTGCAGGGACACGGCCGCAGGCACGGACACGGCCGCAGGAAGGGGCTGCAGGGACACGGCCGGGGGCAGGGACACGGCCGCAGGAAGGGGCTCCGGAGAAGCAGGGCTGCAGGATCACGGCCGCAGGAAGGAGCGCCGGGGACCTGCCACACGTGACGCGCCCACGTCCGCCTCCGCCGGGAGGGAGCCCGCGGCCCTGCGCAGCTGATGAGGACAAGCCCCTCGTGGCTGTCGCAGCTGCCGCAGCTCTCAGCCGCCAGGTATTGAATGTCTCGGAGCCCTCCTGTCCGTGCGCTCCTCTGCCCGTGTCCTGCAGAGCCGGCTCCTGGCAGCCTCCAGGCTGCTGCTCCCCACATGGCATCTGCTGTGGTTCTCCACTAAGAGACTTCACCTCAAACCTTGTCTTCTGAGTGATACTCTAGTGATACTTTGGGGCAGAACGAATTATATTAGAGGAACATAGCTCATAAATATTAATTTCTAATTAGACTCTATTTGCTGCATATTCTAGGCAAAATTGCAGGTTTTGAGCCTTCCTCTCTTGCTTTCCATATCACTCAAACAGCAGAGATTTTGGCATGGTAAGTCACAGAGGGAGGTGGAAAATCTGATGCAAAGTGAGATAATGTAGTTCTTCATTATTATGGCTTTTCTGTGCCCTGACAGAAAACTTAAAAACATAGAAGGTGCTGACAGCAGGTAAGTCACCTAGTTCCTGCTCTGCTTTAGGTATAAAGCCTGGAGAAAGTGGAGGAAGAGAATGCACACCCTGGTTTTTAGGCTCAGATTGCAACTCATCCTTCTAATGCAGTGCACTGGAGGAAGAGTGGCAAACCTAGGCTGTGTCCTGCAACTGATTTAATATGACTCAGTGCATAAGATTATGAGCACTAAGAGTGCTCAGCCTTTGGGACCGATTCTGGGGAATTAAGAGATTCTTCATCCTATATTGTGTGGCAATTAGACCTGATTTAGGTAATGCCGTACCTCAGACAAAATCCACAGGGCATAGTTTTACTCTGGATTCTTATCAGGATGTGGGATTTTCCCTCTTGTTTTCTCCAGCAGCAGGGCCAGGAGTTTGTGGCTCTGCAGGGTGAGATAGAGGGCCCAGCTTTGTCCCTTGCTAAGAGATTTGTCTTGTCTCCTTGTCTCCCCTCCACCCCTGTTTCTGGGGATGTATGCTGTAGTCAGAGGCAAGTGCTGTGACTCTGCCTGCAGTATGAAGGTGATGTGTCTGTAAGAAATGCAAGGCTAGCTAAATGGGCTTCCACTGCTAGCTGCTCTGCAATGAAAAGATTTCCTTCTTGCCTTGCACTCTGCAGCAATGTGTGTTGCTTTCCAGTGCCAAGTACATACCACAGCATTGGATGTGGTGAGCTGCTGCTTGCACGTGTGCCATGCGGTGAGCCAGCAGCATTCCCGCTGTTCCTCCCTGGAGGCCAGCAGGCTGCTGAAAAGGTCAGCGAGGTACCTGTGCATCACAGGCGTGAAAAGCTGCCCTCTTTATGCCCTGAGGCAACAATCTGCTTTCACTTTGTGAAGCAGAGCAGAAAAGCTGGGGTCCAATAATGGCAGGTATCCCTGGGCACAAGATTAAGGCAACATGAGGGTATAAGGAGTCCAGTTTGCTTCTCAACATGAGTAGGTGAGGTTTGGGTGGGAGAGTAATGGGAATGCTAAACGTTTGCTGCTCACACTTACTAAAATGACAGCAAATCTTACCTATGTTAATGTTCAGCTTTTGAGACCTGATGGAATCTTACTTTGTTAAAGAAGGTAGGAAACCTGGAAGTAGCTCTTTAATCTTCAACTGGAAAATACAATTTTGAAATCTGTTCTCTTAGGAATGGAATAATCAAAGAGTGATAACTGATGTTAAACCTACTCTGAATGTTATTTAAAGGATTTCTCAGATGGAAACAAAAGTTGATAGGATGGTGTCAGGTTCACACGGACATCAGCTTTACCTTTGCAGTTGTCCACATGAGGAAGAGAGGTTGATCAGCATACATTTTCTGGTTATATGATTCTTTAGGAATTATCAGAAGTCATTATGCGATTCTTAAATACTTCCATTTGCTCTTTGTTCCAACAAAATGCTGTTGGAACTGTATCAGTGTTGTTTTCCAAGCATGGCTCTATGCATGAGGACTTCACCACAATGGGTAACCAGTGTCCTGCATCTGCAGGAGTCTTCAGCATTGAGGAGAAAAGAACTGTTAGTCTTTCCCCTCCTACTGCTGAGCTGTTCCTCCTGGCACATTTTTGATCTCCCTTGGTCAATCTGTGCCTGATACCATGTATACATGTCTTATTGTTCCCCACAGTGTAATGTTC
Source organism: Origma solitaria (assembly GCA_013397895.1). Classification (NCBI taxonomy): domain Eukaryota; kingdom Metazoa; phylum Chordata; class Aves; order Passeriformes; family Acanthizidae; genus Origma; species Origma solitaria. Next base: position 960,771 of record VZRL01006024.1, read on the forward strand.
TCCTGTTTTTCCCAAATGTTGTTACATTTCGTTTCTCCTTCCTCTGTTTTTCTTGTCTCTTTCCCATTTGTATAATGCATCTGCTGTCTCTGTTGTTTTTCCCCTCTAATTTAATACCACCAGTGAATTTGTGTCTCTCTGCAGATCATTAAAAAGAGGCTATGTGGGACTACGTGTAAAAGAAAACACTGCATTCCCAAGATAGGTTACAAACTGGTGTGTGTCCGTGCTCTTTGTTTTGGAACTTCTAGCTTTGTTTAGTTCTTTAACAGACGAAAAGTGATCTTTGCATCTCTTGTTTGCCACTTCAGTGTGAGAATATAAGGAACAAATTCAGGAGTTGCAGGACTTAAAAGGACCTGTGCAGCCCTAGGAAAAGGGCAGTTTCCTGTGTAAGCAAAGCAAAAAAGCAAATTAATAAAATCCTACTCCAGCCACAAAACCAGTCTGTCCCCAGCCTGTGGGCAGTTTAGGGCAGTCCTTTCCTCCTTCCCAGCCTCTGTACAGTCTCTTCCAACCCACCCTGGTGATCAGTGGCTGGCGAGCTGGTGGAAATGGATGTGTGCCTTAAATACCACCACACAGTGAAAGGCCAAGCTGGGACACCTGTGGTGTAAGGTGAGAGGAGTTCTGCTCCTGGAGAAGCCAGGAGTCCTGTGATTGCTTTAATGCAGCACAGATCTCTGTGGCTGATGCAGCCAAAAGGAGCATTTGTTTTCTGTGATGGGTGGCAGAGTTGGATGAGGGAACAAATCCAGCTGTGAGCTACCACATTGCCTCATGCGACGGACCCGAATACCAGTGTTGACACAAGGAGGGAGTTGTTGTGGCAGGAAGGGAAGGTGGGCTGGCACAGACTGAGCAATGTCACCACATGGACAGTGGAGAGAGAGGCTCTTGATGCGAGAGTCTCTTCCTGGTGCTTGGTTTTAGGGTGTGGATGGCACTGCTATGCCTGTGAGGTCTGTACCTGTCAGTTGAAGCCCAGGGTAAACTCGTGCCCAGGTGTTAAAAAAGCTTTGGACAGATGTATCCCTTCATTTTGTTGTGCTCCCTGCTGGAGTATTTCACTGGGAAAGCTCTCATTCTCAGCCCTGTTAGAGGGGGAATGATGGGCTCATAGCTGCAGCTCTGACAGGGTTAAAGGATGGCCTTGGGCAGCAGAAGGATTTCAGAAAGCCCCTGTAGGCTGCATCTCCTGGCACAGACTCCCTGCTGCCCTTGGCCCTCCTTGGCTGCAGTGCAGGAGGCAGCCAGCATTGCCCGGGTGGTAGTTTTAACTCTTTGTTACCTAAAATTCAGACAGTTTCAAACAACACAGCAGTAAATAAACCACTGGCCTCTGTGTAGAGTGGAATCCCTCATGCTGGCCCTACTACCCAGTGTTAGTAATGTTATGCACGGTTTCCCAAGCACAGATTGGGAGCGGGGGAGTGTGAGGTGTGCCTCAAGGGGCTGGTAGCAGCAGGGAGTGTTTGAGGCTGGATGAACTTGCTGTCGGGGAACTGTTCAGATAGTATTTAGCATTGGTCAATGGCAGGACTGTAAACTGAAGCAAATAGCTTGGTCCTGATTACATTTTCTAGAGGGGATGATGCAGAAGAAAATTGAATTAAAAATTAACTTTGAAATGAGCTGAAAGCTTTTTACCAACCATGCAGAACTTTAAAACATCTGACATTAACAAAATAACCTATTTGAAGCAATAGTAAACTGCCATCTGCTGGTAAAAAAGTAATGCACATAATGAACGTGTAGACTTAGGAAGTGGTAATTCTTTTGTATTTGACATGCTACAGTCAAATATGTACATGACATGGAAGCTGCATATATTTATTTAACTGGTGGTTTTCATCTCTATTTGCATTTTCATATAGAATATGCTAAACAGATGCCTATAATATAACTAACTTTAATGACAAGCACAGAAAACAAGACAATGAGAATAAAGAATGAGGACTAATAAAAGCAGATGAGTGAACAGGATGATGACAGGCTCCAAATGTGTCCTATTTACATTGCTAATAATGAATCATAAGCATTTCCTTTAATTGTTTCCCCCCCATCTTAGACCCTCCTGTATGACCAGAATTGTAGCACTGAGAAATGTTTCCTGGCATCTTCATTTTGATCTGTGTGTGTGTGTGTGTGTGTGTGGTTAACTACACAAGCCTGTAAATAGGAACTGGGTCTTTAATTGTTCCTGATTTAAGTAGGTCATCTTCACCAATACACAAATCTCTTGTCTTCTTGTAAGCCAGGTCAGCTGTTGAAAAGGATATGGAAAATACTTACTACACAAATATGACCAGAGAAAATGATTTCACAAAGAACCACTCCCAAATTATATGGCATTACAGAACCAGTTTCCATAAATCACCAGTATGATGAGTACACTGCAGGAGAGAGACTAGCAGATTTCCTGTTTGTATAGTGTGTACCAAGTGGGTGTGCTGGGCATGAGTGGGTCCCTAAGGTGCTGCTGCACTATAAATAGCAGTGTTAGCGTGAATTACCTCCAGTGCAAACATCAGGCCACTTGCCCTTTTCATATGCATGCAGTTTGCTTTTATGATTGTGGTTATTCCAAACATAGCCTATTGTTTTAGCAAACTGATCTTCTCATAGGAAATGTTTAAAATGGGCAAAGAAAAAATAGGTCAGTTCTTCCTTTGAAATCAGAGAGAAGTGTGTATTCGTAATATTTCCCAGGCTTATTTCCTTGGAACAGGTTTGGCAGGTATGAGGGGAAGTTAAAGATTTATTTTTGGTGCTATGTACCAGATGTCATACCTGCTCTTCTGAGACAGTTGCTTTTATCTCCAGCAGTACCTGCTCTAGTAGCAATGAAAAAGTGACTTGAATCCCATTTAAAGCATGTAGTGTGCACTGTTCTTGTGCTGCTAAAGGAAAGGAAAGGCTTGTTTGGGAGACTCCAGGCAGAGTTTTTATGCGTCATCATAAAGCAAACATGTTTGCATCCCTCTCAGCAGTGTTTTTGCCTCTTTGAGGATGTGGTGAATTAATGTGCCCAACTCTAGGGCTTGTGACCCCAGCAGACACTGAAGGGCTACAAAGATGTCCGGTTTGAAGTGCCAGTATATTTATGTGATCTCCACATTTATGGCTCATTTTGTAGCATCCAGGTGGTTCTTTGTAAAGGACCATCCCTGGGAAATTTGTGGTGCTGTGCACACTCCACTCACATCGGTCTTAATCAAATGCTGTGGTGGCAGAGTAATATTAATACTGTAGGGCCAAATCCTCAGCTCAGGAAAACACCACAGCTTTTTTTGACTTTTAATCTGTGGAGGATCTAGCCTGTGGTGCATGGTCACAGAGGCAGTCACCCTGTTCTGGGTCCTGTTTACTGAAATGCTCCAATAGAAACACAACATGATCAGATGGAAAGAGCCAGGGGAGCAGTGGTGCCCATGGATACCTGTTACAGGTGGGAGCTGAAGAACACAGTTACCTCAGAGACACCACTGTCCTCTGCTTTGCTCTGCAGCACTTCAGTCTCCCTGCTAACAGGACTCTGCCTCCCAGCTGAAGAGTGACTGATGGTCGAAGTAACAGTCCCAGTTTATTTCAGGTATGCCGCTGACCCACATGACCTATAGGAAGGATAAGGTAAAGGCAATCAAAGCAGCACGCTCCTGTAGCCTCTAAGGACTATAAAAATGGAAACGTGGGAAACAAGCTTATAGATACATGAAATGAGGATGAGGGTTCACTGTCACCTGCTAGAGGCTAAATCAGGAGTTCAGTGAGACTGAGATTTGACCCAGCGAGAGAAAGGAGATGAGCAAGAAATGATCAAAAGATAAAGCTGGTATTTCCTTCATGTAATGATAGAATCACTCTGTTCAAAAAGTCTCCCGAACCATGGAGAGCTGGGGCGGGCAGGGGTGAAGAGGTGGGTTATGGTGATGAAAGGGTATTGTCATTACATAAATTGGAGCAGTTCAAATTTAACTGTTTAGTGCCATATCCCATTTGTCTTTTCTGAGCTTACTTTGCGGAGAAATGGGGGAAACTCTGTTGACAGCACAACTCATTGTTTGGCTGTTTCTTTTCTCTGTGTTTCCAGAAAATTAAGCACTGTCTCCTGCCTATGCTATGTTCAAGGTTTGGCAAAGGGCTTTTGATGGGTTTGACATCTTTTGGCTAACACTTAATCCTGTTTCCTTTTAGTCCTATGCCTTCTGTACCAAAATGCAGTGGTCAGACTGAGTAACAATAAAGTTACTAGTGATTTACCAAGGAGCAGGAAAGCTCTTAGGCAGGGGGCAGTTTCTAGCAAAGTGTAGTTCTCAAGATGAATTGAGGCCCTTGTCTTTGCAAGGATTACTGCATGGTAGATGCAGAAATTATACATAGAAGTTAAGTGCTGTTCAGAAAGCAATAAAACACTCACTTTAAAAATCAAGAAGCATGAAATAGATACTGTTTCACTGGGACAGGAAGGGGGGAACACTGGGAGAATCACGAAATAGCTGCTATTGTTAATTTCTGTGAATATAGTGACATTTTAAGCCTCTGATAATTATTTGAAATAAGCAATGAAATAAGGCTCATGTTTGTCAAAGCCAGGTGTAGGGGTCAGCTAATATGCTTATCAGTCAGGCAGTGTACGTGGAGATGGCTCTGCTTTCGTACTGTCTGCTGACTGGAATTGGGCCCATGGAGAACACAGGTGATTAATCTGCAGGGGTTTATTTTTTCTGAAGTGTTAATGTCCTCTGTTTCAGAGCAACAGCACATGGCTCATTAAGCAGGGAAGATATGATTGCAAGTGTGAAGGGCAGCATGCAAAGATTCTCCACACATTTCTTGTTTGAGCCTTAAAGGATAGGAAAATTAAGTATTGGAGCAAGTTTGTCCTGTGCTGGGCCAGAACCAGTACTTCCTGAAAAGCAATGGTACTGTTAGAAAATCTGTTTGTATTTGAGTCAATCAGGATAACATTTAAAGCCACAATACACTTGTAAGGTGGCAGTGGACACTTGGTAATAGCCCAGAAATGCACAGCTGTCACTTCAGGCAACCTGCTGTGAGAATCATGCTCTTCTTAAGTCTGTTGCTCCATTTCTTTGGTGGTTACACCTAGCTCTTGCTGTGTTCTTTCCACCCGTACTGTTGTGTACTCTGGCATCCAATGCCGAGAAAGCAAATGGGGCTGCTTAGCCCAACTGCCTCAACAGGGCAATTGAATACTCAGTCTGAAAGATTTTGCAATATTAGAATAATCTTAAGGGGATTATTTTGAGATTATTAGTCACCGTTTATAGTCTGTGTTGTACCTGTTTGTAAAATTAGTTTCTGTCATCAACTGAAGTATTTGAAAACATGTTGATTAAGGAAAAATATTTTTCTGACAGCATGGTGTTATGTGAGCATTAATTTATTAATGCTAGTAACTTTCTTCAGAAATAGAGAAGTATTTCATCATTGTTTTTACAGACTGGGAGAGGTAAGGCTCCGATGTGTGGATTCAGATCTGCATATTCTAGTGTCTGCTAACTAGCATTTGGCCCTACTTTCACTCAAGTTTTCCTTCCCTAACCTCCTGGTCATGGAGCAGCTGAGTCCTACACAGTTCCTGGCACCTCTTTGCATCCAGTGAGCAAGTCCATGCTGGGAGGGAGGTGAGCAGTGAGGATGGGTTATTGTGGAAAAGGGGCAAGCAAGGTAAGTGAATGACTGTCTTGCTTCAGGCCCTAAGTGAGATGTACCGAGCTCCCATTTTGAACCTGGGAGCCAGGGCCTTCCCTGGCCTGCACAGGAGGGAGCAGACTGAGACTCTGTGTTCCCATTCCCAGACCTTCAGATCAGACAACAGAAGACAATGAGCCAATATTGGGAATACAGACAAAATCATGGGCCCTCTAATAATTCATTGGCTCAAGGAACAGGAGAATATTGTAAACTGTAATTATCACAAACAAGGCCATTGGAAGCAGGAGTGCCCAGTATAACAGAACAAAAGAAACCTCCCCAAAAGACTTCTCAGTCCTATGGTGCAATCTTTCCATGCTCAATGGGCTGCTCTAAATGTAACTGTTATATTATTAGATATTTACCAATGATCTGGACCTAAACTGTGCTGTGGAATGCAGTGACCGTGGGGATGCTTGTGAGCGCAAGAAGGTTTTGAGGGTTTCTGGGCTTTGCTTTCTTCTGAACCTCTTCTGTTTTTCTTAAAAATTTTTTTCTTCTTTTCTGCATTAAAGTTCTACTATAAACAATTAGAGGAAATTTAGCAATAATACTGCCTGTGGAGGCTAGGAAAGTAAGAATACATTCTACATCACTGCTTTCCTTTGTTTGTCTTTTTTATCTTGTTTATCTTTGATCAGCTGCAGATGAAATAACCAGCTAACTGATTTCCCATACAGGGCTGCCACTCATGCTGATGAAACTGTGCTGACATGGGAGTATGCTCTGTAGCAGTCTAGCAGTATCCATTTCTTATTCCAATACACTGACAGGTCATCCAGGGAGACTAAAAACTCTATTCTGAAGTGGAAAAGAAACTGCAATTTCAATTTTGTTTTGATTTGAAATTTTCCAGCTACCTATCAAGACCAAATCCTTGAACTATTTACTTAGAGTAACTGAAATACCCCTATTTGAAATAGTGGATATGCAAGATTTAGCCATTAAAGAGTTGGGGTAAAATTAAAATCCCCTTCAATAATAACTAAAGTCGGAGAAAATCTTTCAAGAAAATTAAACACTTGATCAAAAAGAGAGAAGGGTTATTGTCGAGAGCATAAAGATTAAACAGGAGAGTTGTCTCAGAGAATAACCATCAATGATAAGTAGCAGGCAGTTAATAATATCCCCTCAGGGATCTTCTTTTACTCATGTAGGTTTTTGGACAAATACAATATTACATTTGTTATACTTAAAGTGTGAGAGAGCTTCATGTCATTCCAGAGTAGCAATAAAACTTCAGTGTAATAAGGACAACTGGAAAGGTAGGGAAGGGGTGACCCAGAGGCTGAAACAGCAGGCAGTCAGTGACAGCTTTTCCACATAACTTCCCTTTTTAACCCACGAATTCTGAGATCTCTTCTCAGTCTCCCTGACATGCCTGTTTTTTCATATCCACAGCACTGTATTAGTGCTGAGATTTTATATGGTGTTGGCCCTCAAAATGGAAAAGAAGGTGAGACCAAGTAAAGCAAGAGTGTGATTCCATGTTGTAATTAAAAGCTGGTTTAAAGCTTGATCATGCAAATGGTTGAATTGGCAGAATTAAAGGGACGGTGATCTGTAGCCAGAGGAAGGCACATTGAGTGGAAAGGATGGGGGCAGGAGGGTCTGGAGAACCTCTCAAGCCAGCTCTGCAGCTGGAGAAACTGTAACATGAAACGACTCCCTTGATCTCTCATTTTTCTTCCCTTATTGTCTCCTCCTATGTAATTGCAATAATAAATCTTTTTGTTCCTTAACCATCTTGTGGCCATTGCAAACATTTAAGAATTAATGCAGTTCTCACACATGATGCACACGTTCTTCATGTCCCCTTGTGTTCCTCCATTTATTCATTTATCATGTACACACAAAACTCCCATAAAATATTAATCTGAAATACAAATCTCTCTTTGCATCCTGGGAGCATTTGCATATAGTAATGTTAACGAGAGTATTAATTCTGCATGCACAGTCTGTGGACTCTGTGCAGGGCCAAATTTCTCTTGGCAACTGTGCTGAAATCAGTGACAAATTCAGAAACATTATTTTCATATTAAAAATGCTGAGTGGAAAGTGACAGTTTCCTAGAACTTAAATGTTGTCCTTAAAAGTCAAACGAGTATTTGAAGCCTAGTTTTCAATTTTTCCTTCTAAGAATTCCTCTGTTAAAGGACTTTTGTACTGCTCTGTGTTTCTACCCAATGGTTCCTAATAAATCGGTACAGTCTAGAAACAAAGGAATTGAGTTTTTTTAACAGTGCTGTAATCCATGGGGAATCTGAACATTTCTTTTAACTTTCTTCCATGTTGGGAACATCAGCAGTAGCCACACTTCTTCCAGTTGGGGCAGGACATGCAGTTGCAGATGGACCAAAAATAATTCAGTTTGGCTGGAGAGAGGATCATTTTCTTTGGGGTAACAAAGAGTGCAAACTGTCTGAGCAGGCATTTGATGAAATGGAAATTGCAGGAGGATCTCCTGTGGTGGAAAAAATCTCACTTGTGTCTGTGAGCACAGGGCGGGGTTGTCCTGCCTTCGATAACGGTGAGAGCCCTAGAGTGCCTTGGAGGCCACTGGAAGCCGTGGGCAATGCCTCTGGGATGAGGACATCTCTTGGCCTAGGTTTTACTTGGGAGGGAGGGAACAATCTTGCCTAAGCCTGGTCTGCCTTGGATCCTTCACCTTCCAAGGCAGGCTTAAGACAAAATTAGTACCAACAATGAAAGATGGGTTCTTTGTCTGCACGCAAATCCCACCAGACACAGAAATAGTGGGCCACTGCTACATACACCCCTTGCCCAGGTTCAGTGCATCCCAGCAAGTCATTTTTTTCTCAGTGGTGAATTGTTAAAAGGTTGCATTTCCCTCAGTCAAACTCATGTCACTGAAGGTTTCCAAAGGATTTTTAAAGGATGAGGCCCTGCAGCTGAAGCTGGACCTTTCTTTCTGCAGGGATAGTCTCTGGTGAGAGGCAGTTGCCAAAGCAGATCAGATCCCTGCTGCCAGGAGCTGCACCCCTCGGGGGGAAAACTGGAGCTCTCAGTGGGTCCCTGGCTGCTGTTTATGGATCTTGCAATGCTCTGTCTGTGCTGCAGAAAATCAAAGCACTTATTCATGTTTCAGGAACAATGTATTTTCAGTTTGACTTTATTTCTATTCTGATATTCAAATTTCGATGTCTGTAGTTTGCGAAAACAGTAAGTGCCTTACTGTCTACAGGAACAATGCCATTGATCCCTCAACTCCTAACTGTAAAGCATTCATTTGGCTATACAGCTTTTAAAAGTATTACAAATAGAGCACGTGAGACAACCTCCACAGCTGGAGTTAAGCACTTCCATGTGCTTGCTGAATCAGGGACCAAGTTGTTAGAAAGATCTTTCGGGACTCACTGGAGATCCATAAGAAATTGTCTTGAGTTAACCAAGCCATCATATTTCTCTTAATCACTAGTATATCATAATCTTTTTTCTTCCTTCTTATTCATGCTTAAATGAGTCACATCTGTTTCCATTTTTCACATTGTTCTGTTATGTGAGTAATGATATCAAGCATTTTTTTTTCCCCTGCCCTGCGAAAGAATAAATTAGTGTTAAGTTTTTGTGAAGTGCTTTAAAACACTAAAGCAAAACATCTGTTTCAGCTGCAGGTCATTAAGATAAAAAGCCTTAGCCTGTATGCAGTGCAAAACTGCCAAAAAATTTATCAGCTCAAACACATTTGTTTACCTGTCTTTTGCTGTAACAACTGAAGATGGTGAAAGGACAGTAAATCTTCTTCAGGGTTGGAGCAGTTAAAAGTGTTCACTGCAGTAATCCACAGCAGTACTCTGTAGTAATGAATCTTGGTCTGATCTGGAGATGCCTTGCTGCAGTGTTGTAGACTTCAAGCTGAGTCTCCTTGACCTCCACATCTTCCAGCCAGGCACAGCATTGTGTAGGGTTGCCTAATCTCCTGTAGATGTTTGTGTTACTGAACTTCAGCTAAGAATCCCTCCACCCGCCCCCAGTCATTTAAGATTTGGAGATTGTTTCCAGGACAGGTGGCTGGAGTAAAGCTCAGCAGGCAAATCTACTTTACAGGTGAACTGTGGCACTCTTTACATGCCAAAGCCCAAATGTAGATACCTGTGTTCCTTTGTTGATAATGATCTCCTTTATAAAGCAATTTGAGGTATAGAGATGAAAAGCCAACAGCTAACTGAGAGCGTGACTATTAATAAATAAAATAATATTAACAACAATGAATACATTCCCTGAATTCTATAGGAAATACCAAACCTTGCAGGCAGGTCCTGGCAGGCAGGTAATGACTTATTCCTACAAGACGCAAGGTCCACCTGTGTTTCCCTCTGTCTTAAATTAAAAGGTCTATATCCTTCCTTAGTGTGAAGGTGTTCAGTATCTGTCAGGAATGGGCTCCAAAACTGGCTGTGGCTTTTCCGGCATCTTAGGAGAAAATACTTATTTGTTCTTCTAATCTGCTAAAGCAGCAGGCAGTACAGTGTTGAACAATTCTGCTCCTCTATGCTCACACCCTCCCTGGAGCAAATGAATGGGGTGGTTCGGGGTCTTTACCAGCCCTATGCACTTTTTTAAAAGCAGGATTGTGGCGCCCCTTTCACTTAAACCCTCAGTTTGTGAGACAGGAGAGTGTATATATATTGCTGCACTGAATCTGTTCACCTGCAGCTCTCCCCACCCCCAGCTTATGAGCATGATTTCCTTTTATGCACTGCTCTGTCACAGCTTGGCAAGTTTCCCAAGACAATCCATACCAGAAAGGAGAATATGGCTGCTGAGCGGCGTAGACAGGAGAGATGCCTTATGTAACAGATTCATTTAAATACTATGAAATGTTGAGACAGGCGAGACAACTGAAAGCAAAATGCAGCCCTTAATCTCTAGCATCAGTTCTGCTTGCCCTCACCATCAGCAGCAGCTGATAGTCATTGCCGGTCTCCATTCACATCTCCATCTTTTTCAAGAAAGTGCCTGCGGCAGAATGTACAAACAGCTTGGCAAGCGGTTTTAGGAGAAGGGGTTTTATTTATTTATTTTTTTCTCCTAATTCCTCATGAGCCTCATGAGCATTTCCCCACTAATATGCCTGTGGCATCATTAGGTGTTTAATGAGAGTGATGTTGCCTGAATATTATTGTTTTTATAGCTCATTTTGTTTTGACAAGTCTTCAGTTCTGTGGCACTTTATAATGTGCAGATTTCTCCCTATATCTGACAAAGAATTTGCAGAAATATTACCACAGAAGCATTGTCATAAAACCTGACATAATAAATTGTCAACATTCAATATGTACAATATGTGTTCAACACCGAAGTAGTTTAATGACATCAATTAACTATTTTGGTGTATTTCTTTTGTAATACTGAAGCACCAGGAATAGTCCAATAATGACCATATCTCGGAGAGCAGTTCAGTGCAATTCTGCACAAACAGTCCTGTTTAGATTTTTTTTAGCAGTTCCCCAAAAGACCAGCTTGGACTCCAGTGGATAGTGGATCAGTGTCTTGTTCCTCGCATCTAGAATCTGGATCATTATAGGCTGTGCTCTGATGAAAAATGCCAGCACTGTACCTGCAGAAAACAAGGCTGCTGAAATTGTAAGTACTGAATTGACAGATACAATGTCATTTTACCCCCTGCATTTTGTCTACATGTTGATGGTACTGCATCCATTTCTTTACTGATTAAATTAAATGGATACAGGTTTTGTGTACAGACAAAACCCTAATTCTTACTTAGGAAAATGCCATATTTATTTACCATATCATGAATCACCATATGGGTGATCAATGCTGAACAGTGCATTTATTGAACAGCTGTGTCAATGCAAGAAAAATGGCTGTATTTTTAACATACTAATGAGTACCCAGTAAGTTCTCACTTTTATGATATCTTCCAAGTAATTTTACCTGGTTTAGGCTGCCAGTACATGTTTTCTTACTACCACAGTGGCAGAGCCTTTAAAACAACTAGCTGCTGTCATGAATTGAGCTTGCTGGCCCTTCCTAGGGTGCAGGGAGTTCCTGGGGAGAAGGACGGTGAAGGTGCTCTTGTTGCTTCCTTGTGCATGGGCCCTGCCTGACAGTAAAGGGGCAGCTGCCCCACTCTGCAGTCCCTGCTCCCCTCCCATCACTCCTCAGCGTGGCTGCACAAACATTTTGCTCTTGGGATTCCTGCTGCAGGCCCCAGAGCTCTGTGCCTGTGTTCCCAGCACAGACAGGCAGTGGAGCTGCACAGCTCCAGGAGTAGATAATGTTAACAAAGCAGTAATTGTATACATAGCTACTGTTTCAAACATTCATATACTGCCTTCCAACGACTCTACTTTTATGTCTTTGTTTATATTTAATAGCAGTTACAGTGGTTAACTGGCTTTATTTTGGAAACCTTGACATTTCTCTTGCCAGTACTGGAGCTGTGAAGATCAGAAGAAACAAAGATGTGCCTTTTTACTCTGTTCTTTCTGATAGGTTTTGTCATTTAGCAACTGTTGTTCAGTTAGACTTTGCAGAATTTGGACAGGATTCTGATCTCCTACAAAGTGACACACACAGTTATTAGAATGCAGGAACAGGTTTGGGGCCTTTTTTCTGATTACACCATGCTGAGTGCCATGCATGAGAAATTAGAGTCTGTCTGTTATTATGTGGCCAAACAGCTGCAGGAACTTCTACTGAGTGCTTTTAAATACTAGTAAAATAAAAATCAAAATAATATTCCCATGAAGCAGAATGTAAAGCACAGCCACTCCTTCTGCAAGTCTCCCAGGCTTTGGAAGAGAATGATCAAATCTGGACCAGGCCAGTCTTCTTGCACCTAAAGTTCCTCTGAAGTAAAATGTAAAATAAGGAGAAATTTTGGATTCTTCTACGTGCTCTTGTGTGGTAGTTCCTTTTTCTATAGTCTCTTTTGAAGCCCAGCCTGGTGTGAAAAAAAAAAATAAAAGTGAAAATTGCAATTTCTAAATTAAATGAAACTCAGGGTCTGAGTTGGTGGGGTTTTTTTTGGATCCATGGTTAGGAGGTATTGCAAGTTGACATTGATACATACTACATTATATATTGGGTTATTTTTCCTTTCAGGTGCACAGGTAATCACTTAGCATTTCCAGTGGGGTACTCCCCATACCATTTAATTTTCCTGCTCCTACTGGGAAGTGGGATTTGTTCAGTCAGCCTCCCCTTGCTGCAAGTAAAAATATCCTCATCCTGCTCACAACAAAAGAACTGCCAGATGTAGGGAGACCAACTAGTTTTGTCCTTCTGTCCAGTAGAAGTGCTCCTGTGCTGCCATTAAGGCTCTATTCCCTGAGCACATGTGCCCTCTAGGACTTTCTGGGAGTGCTCCAGCTAGGATGCTACAGGAAAATTGCTCGGAAACCTCAGTTTCCCGCCATGTGCACAGAATCTGGACCATCTCTACTCAGTCCCTTTCCCCAAAGCACCCCAGTGTCTGTCTAACAGAGCCATATGGCTTAGTCTTTACAGTACAGCTCTGCACCTGTGTGTGTGTCACACCTGCTGCACCTGTGTGTGTCACACCTGCACCTGTGTGTGTGTGTCACACCTGCCCATACCTGTGTGTGTGTGTGCCACACCTGCCCACACCTCTGTGTGTGTGCCACACCTGCTGCACCTGTGTGTGTGTGTGTGTGTACGTGCCACGCCTGCTGCACCTGTGTGTGCCATGCCTGCCCACACCTGTGTGTGTGTGCCACACCTCCCCACACCTGTGTGTGTGTGTACCATGCCTGCTGCACCTGTGTGTGTGCCACACCTGCCCACACCTGTGTGTGTGTGCCACACCTGCTGCACCTGTTCAGCACCAGCTGGCCACATGGCCCTCTGGTTAACAGTGATGTGCTCTTCATCACCCCNGCCTGCCCACAACTGTGTGTGCCACTCCTGGCCACACCTGTGTGTGTGTGTGTGCGTTTCACACCTGCTGCACCTGTGTGTGTGTGCCACACCTCCCCACACCTGTGTGTGTGTGTACCATGCCTGCTGCACCTGTGTGTGTGCCACACCTGCCCACACCTGTGTGTGTGTGCCACACCTGCTGCACCTGTTCAGCACCAGCTGGCCACATGGCCCTCTGGTTAACAGTGATGTGCTCTTCATCACCCCCAGTCCAGCCCCCTCCACCTGGCCCTCGGCTGCCACCTGCAAACACTTTGGCTTTTTCACAGTCTTCTTCCATGTTTGGGAGGCTACAGCTACAAGCCAAGCCTTTTCTGCATCTCTTAACCCATTGGAGGATCAGCTACCTACCTTCCCAGAAGGAAGGGAAGAGTGATCCCCTTCTCTGTATTGTTTGTAAAGCAAAAGGAGAGAGTGCTGCAGATTTTGTTTCTGAAGTGAAGGCCTGAGTGGGTCATCTCAGAATGGACTGAGGCATCACAGAGGTGCTGGCTATCCCAGGCAGGAGATCAACAGGCTGCTGCAGCAGGATCAGAAGGTGATAAATGAGGTGTTTTGCATAAAGGTAGGGGTGTGTGTGGTATATATGTACTGATGTCATGAGTACTAGAAAGGCCTCACATGGTATCCTGCTGCTGATGTGGGACAGAGGGACCTAAGAGATCTGGAGACCTCACACAGCATGCAGGGACAGCCCCTATGCACCTGGCGTGGTTCCCCTACCTTAATTCCCAATATCTCTGCATTCAGAAGCTCCCCGCTTGCTCGTGCCGCAGGCTGTGCTTTGCAGTGACCCTTTTCTGCACAGGAGGCATAAAGGGGCCAAAGTTCACATATGCCTGGGCTTAGAAACGGTGGCTCTGTGTCCTGAATGTTCATCCTCCTTTCCAGCCTGGGCCTCTTGTTGACACCAGGTATCAGCTCCCTGAACTACTGTGGAGCACTGTGATCTCCTGTTTCTGGGTCCTCTGCAGCAAAACCACTATGTGCTCTCAGAGGGCGTTTTCAGCCTCTCTGCTCTCAGCAGGCTGCAGAGCTGTTTGATCAACACAAGCTTTGACAGTCAGGCGTCATTAATTTTCCACAACCTACTACTTGAAACACCTGAAAGGATGGGCTGTCACTGTTCCTCATAGCCCCTGTTGGCCTGAACTGCCCTCTGCACTGTCCTGCTGCAGCACAAGAGGGCTGCATGCCTCGAGCCACTGCGCTCCTCCCTTGGGCCTGAGATTTAAATTCTGGCAGCTCTGTCAGGGAAAGAAAGGAATTCTCAATATATAATTATTTCTTTTTAAAGGATGAGATAAGCTGTAATGCATTAATGATGGAAGTGATCATACACAATTCAGGCTTAGTGAGTACCCATTGTCTTAAATTAATCCTAATAAGCACTATTTTCCCCAGCATGTGCCATTTTAACAGTCACTGTGGAGAGCTGTGCTTCCTGAAACTATCACAAATGAGATGACGCCCTCCTCTTTTGGAAAGCATAATTGACAAAATGTGACAAAACATGGTTCTTGCTTATTTGTAAATGGGATACTTTAAAAAGTGCTCTCTTACATTGATTGGGTTAAATGACTTGCTGATTAAGACATCTGCATGCAATATTAAATCACCATTATCTGGCTCCTGTTAAAATTCCAATTCAGGATTCTCTTTTGTGCAGAGTAAGTAAAAACTTCTATGCTGTTTTAGTGTAGAATATAAATGTGGTAAGTAAAAGCCAGAGGTATATTTGAATGACAATTCACACATAACTTCTTAAGAAGAAATTCTAATATGCTTGGGATGGAATTAGACACACTTGACACACTAATAGACAGATTTGAGTGCTTCCTGAGAGTGTTCAGATATAGCTGCTTCTGCTGAAATTCCCAAAATTATACTACTCTGCTGACTATTTCTGCTTTTACAGATACCCCATTTTTACTCTATGAATTATCTGCATGATCTAACTAAAAATACACTTCCAAAGCTTTATCTGAGTCCATTTCCACATGCTTTGTTGGAACCCAGAGCCAAGGGCTGTAAAACTGGGACAAATTTGAAAACTGAACATGACCATTTTTCTAAGTTTCTTTACTCTTTCTCTTGTCTGAGAAACCTCTACTCAGCATGCATTCCAGGATACTGAAGTAACTTTTTTACATTTATTTTAAATATGTAGATTTTTGTTAGTAGGAAAATTAGTGCTAGAATTTTCTTTCTTAGAGCCTGGTTGAAAGCTAATTAAAGTCTCTGCAGTTATTTCCCTGAGCTTGTAATGAGACTTTTTCTGTTCATATGAGCTTCACACTAAAAACAGTAGTGATGCAATACAAGATCTGCTTGCAAATCCCAATCATAACAGTATTTCTTGAATGAGATAATGACAAATGAACTGCTGTTCAAAATAATTAATCTGAGAGTTTAAGTGGGATGTGCTATGGAAATACTGGATGAACAAGAGAGAAGCAAAATTCTTAGTATAGCTTTTGATCATTGTACTGAAGATACTTTTGGCAGATGAGTGGTAATGGATGTGGTCACACTGAGGAGTTAAGAGATATTCCTCTTCTTATGGCATAAAAAGGGATTAGCAGGGAGGTTGGAAAGGAAAAGGTTGTTTGGTAACAACGCTCTAATTATAATAAACCAAGGTTGTAACTTGGTCTTTTTTGTTAACATACCGTGCCAAACACTAATTCTGTACAACCACAAAATTTAATAAATAATTTTTCACAATTGCATATTAACTCTAAGACTGTAGAACTATCACAGTTTTATGTTGGTTTCTTCGCCCCCTCCTTTTCAGGATTCAGTTACAAAGATGTCTGTTTTTATGCCCAGAAGATATATACTTATCCATACACTACAATATAATCTAAAAAAGCTTTTGTAGTTTTTTTTAAGCTTTATCTCTGATGTTAGAAAACTCAGGTATATTCATAATTAATTGTCTTGATCAAAACCAAACTCTTTACAATTAAGAAACAAACAGAAGGTATGGCATATCAAACAGACTTTCTGCTGCTGTGATCTTACCTAAACACAAAATCAGATTCCCAGTACTTCCATAATAGTGGTAGTAAAATGCTTTTTTGCTGTCTTTGCTTCTTCTTTAAATAAGATTGTTATGTCTTCCAGTACACAAACTCTGGCACTTTACAAACAGTAATAAAGATTTTTGTAATTGTTTGTATCAGCCATAAGGACGAGAGGGTGTATGTCCACGCGACAGTGAAAGAAATCAGAATTGCTGATGTAGCAATTGCCTACCCCACAGAGGAGTAGGGAATTGCAGGGAAAAGAAGGTGGTTTGAAATCCTGCGTGGCAATGATTTTGATGACTGAGACATGCTGTTCATTTTTCAAGTGCTGCTAAAACATATGGAACTTGCTTCTAAAGGGAGAGGTTTCTGGTGTAGATGACTTCACCTGGACCTTTGTCCTGGCTTCCATCTGGCCAGATGACTTCGAAGTACTGAAGTGGTGGGGGTTGGCTAGCAAAGCCTTTTCCTTTTTGGGAGGGTGTTGAAATGGTCTTTGTCTGAGGGAGGTGACTTCCCCACGTTGTGCTACCCGTGTCCCTCACTGGACATAGAGAAATCACAGCTTTGGAGATGGAATGTGCCTGAAAGGATTCTTGTCACTAATTGCCCACATTAACACTGCTCTGGTCTGTAGTATATGCTGCAGACATGGCGTGACCCTGAGGCTAGTCACAGAGGTGGATGGATGTAGGAAGTGAGGTGACACACTTTGAGGGAGACCAGAACATGACACTCTCGGGTCTAGTGCAGTTTCCCTCCTGGCACTAATGCCTTGCTACCATATCACAGTCATGGCAAGGTCCAGCATGTGGCCCATAGTGGTCAGAGCTGGATTTATTTTGCTGTGACCTCTTCAGGGGGACATTAAGGCTACCAGTGTGACACCTGAAACAATGATCTTGAGATTACTGTTTCTGTCTTCTCCCTGTGTATCATTTTGGCACTATAATGTGAACTGCATCATCAGTTAAGCAGAGCTAGGATAATTTATACCTATTAGATCTAGGTCCTTTTCCATCATCTGTTGAAGGCCAGTTTATTGCAACTGCTTTCTTCCTCTCACACTAAATTATAATTCATCAACAGATTCAGGAAGAAACTTGTTATGGTTTTGTTGCTCATAGCATATTTTCATATATTAATGCTTCCTGTGTGTGATGCAAATGGCAACTCTCCAAGACAATACATTGTTTTTAAGAAGGTCAGTACTATAATATATGGTGGTATTTTCCTGCACTATTCTGCTTTCTTGTGCTCTTCGAATTCTGTGAGATTTGAGCTCAGTAACTCAGACATAAGAAGAGACAGGGCAGATCCTCCTGAAGGGAACACAGATGTAGGCTTGGCTATTGTCTTTTTAATGGAGGATGAATTAGAATAACGCCAGATGAAATAAAATAAGGACCAAGGTTAATCAATTTCTATTGCTAATGAATCCAGGATTTGTAATTGATAATATTTACTGTGGTGGTACCTGTGAACAGCTCAGAATGGAGCCTGGTGTGCAGGCAGGCAGTGCTGCCCCAGCAGCTGCTCCCCTGTGATGGGTGGCAGATGACAGGAACTCTCCATAGTGGTGAGACTGAGAACAGGAGACAACTGTGGGGAGCTGGGAGCAAGCTGCTGTACTCCTGACAAAAGCTGTTTTGTAATTGCAGCCACAGGCCTAGCCAAGGGGAGCAGGTCTGAGCAACAGACACGGAATTTTTGTCCCACTGCCTATGGACAGAAGCTGAGCGGTGAGAAAACAGAATGGCAGTTGTCTTTATTATGTAATCTGGGAAATCTTTTCCTAGCTGGGAGATTTCAAACACTTACAACAGTAGGACAGTTCTAAAGGCAATTCACAGTGGCAACCAGTAATGTTTCCCTAGGCATGCTGTCTAAACACCTTTCTGTTGCAGAGTATTTTATTTCAGGATTAACTTTATCTTGGGATCACTGTTAAGAGAGCCATAGGTTTAATTGCTAATAGTTTTAATTTTACCTATATGCTCTTATTGCTCTCTTATTTTACTGACAATTCTAAAAGTTTAATTCATATTGACAAAGATGACTAGAATATCTTGATTTATACCAGAGACTAAATTTTTAAATACTTTTTTTTCTGTCTGAAAAACAGACAAGATGAGACAATCCTCTTTAATTAACATTGACAACTGTATTTCAAAAGAGCTTGTGAAACAAGCAAGACAGCAAAACATGAATCAACAGCTCAAACAGCAAAAAAAAAAATACTAGGAAAAATCACTTTCCCCCTTTTGGTTTCTACAATGTTGAAATAAATCAAACTGCTCCAATGAATTCTTTTATTAGTTCTTCTAACATTTCAATTGAAATAATGTGGATTACTGTTTGTTGAAACAACCAGTACATTGAGTTCCTAAATTCATTTATATTAGTGAAATCAGCATTATGTCATTGTAAGGAAGGCAAGAAAGCAGAAACGTCTCTGTAGGGTGAAAATAAAAACACTGTCGCAAGCTGAGCAATGAAATACAGATATCTTTCATATCATGTTTCTGGGTGCTTGTTTTTGTAGTTAAAAGGGTCTAAAGGCAAAGACAAGACAAATTTTATACATAAGCGTAAGGGATTTTATTAATACAACCATACCATGTTAAAAAAATCCCAACATTATATCTTAGGTACTCAAAAACTCTACTTTTTCAGTTTATAGTAGTGAATTTAATAAAGATGCTACTTTTTCCTACAGAGACCATTTTTGTCTGAAATTCAGACATCAAGAATCATTTCAATTTTGAAAATGTTATGGAAGACAAAATTTTCTACCAAGGGCTATGGTATAAAGATGAGATGGAAATAGTAAATGGAGAAGGAAAATGAATGGGCTAAATGCAATGTATCCATTACATGAGTGCATTTTGTAAACCCTACAGCCTTAAATTGTTCTACAACTCAAAATTATATAGCTTAATATTTTATCTGTTGTTGTTTTGTTTGCAGTACACAGGATAAGCAGAATATGTGTCAACTGAAAGTGAAATTTTCAAAGAATGATGCATAGAGTGGCTATATTTCCATGGTGAAGCTTTTTGCATTGAGTTAATGAAGTGCTTGGGGTCCTAGGGAATTAAAGGTGCTATATAAATGTAAGAAATTATCATTAAAAAGTTTTTCCCTCCAGGCATTTGGGATTTTCTGTGTGTTACAAGGAGGCTTTTGCAGTCTTCTTTCATTCAAAATGCTTCAGTTTAGACCTGCTCCAACTCTCCCTCTGCAGCTTCAGCTACAAAAATGTTTATACGAAGAAACAGATTCTAAAATGGTTTCAGTTAATCATATTTTGCTGCTAACTTAAAAGAATTTGCCTTGGTTTGAGTTTTTTATAGCCGTGTTGAAGACCAGGAGGAGCTAGGTAGCATCCTTCTCTCAAGAGGTTTTCAAATGATGTTTTAACCATTATTAGGCCTTGTCTGCATTGGTGGAGAAATAACACAGGACACAGCCAGAAATCCTGCAAACAAAAAGCCTGGTGTGCATTATCTGGCTTGATTTTCCAGAATCCTATTGTATGGTTCTTCACTAGCCACACATGTTCTTCTGCTGATCTTAGAATGCCTCATTGGCCCTAAAATTTCTATTTCATGTGGACATGCAATCCCAATTTTTGTAATTTTCTGTCTCTTTCTCAAGCCTTCTTAAGCCATCATGCAACCTTCAAGATAATCTACTGCTTTACGCATATTATAAATGGCAACCAGAAGTGGAATTAGAAATTTAAAAGACGTCTGACACCACTGGACATAACCTTTTACCACACTGCCATTTTAATGAAATACTGCATTTATGTGCACTATTCATTCACACCAAATGTGGGTTTTTCTTTTGATCCACAGGTTATGTGAATTAAGTATTTTTTAGAGTCCACTGTGCTAATGCAATTGGGCCTTTTAGTTCAATTATTAAGTTGAGAGACTTAAAAATTGCTAGATATCTTTATTAATAAATTGTGGGATTTGGCAGCATTCGAACTGAAGTTCAGATTTCCTTATGCTAATCATTTTACTTGTTCACAAATAGATGTGCAATATAATAAAACACTGTATCTTCTTCTATAAGTTAATATTTCCATGGAATTTGGTGTTTTCCTTCAGTCATTAATTGCAGAATTGAAGCAAGAATTGCTGTTCCTTAAACCTTACGTTCTATGGGACAAAATATATTTAAGTATGTGTGATGACCTTAAAATGATTGCAAGCAATAAAATACATGATTTTCAGCAAGAAGCATAGAGATAGTATTAATATTTGCTTTTTCACTTTTTCATTGTTTGTATTTTGGTTGTGTGGAGCACATATGATGTAAGAATCTTAGAATAAATCTGTGGATTGCACAAGATGATAATGTTTCTTGTGTTTAAGAGCAGTGGAAAAACTGTGCTTACAAGCTCCAAAATAATTAGAACTTGATTTTATAAATGTATATTTTCAGAAAACAAGCTTAATTCTCAGAAGAATAATATTAGCACTCATTAGGGGACTGAATGCTTTGGGGTACTGTTAATGAAATTCATAGCCTTTTGCCTGTGGGCTATCAGTTTGAATTCAGTCTAACTCAGTGGAGATTGAAAATTGGCCTATTTAATGGCCTTTTAGTCATCTCTAATGAGTTGAGTTTGGTGGAGCTCAGTCCCACAACATAAACTGCTTACACTGCCTCCTCCTAACTGGCAAGCTCCAGAGAAACCCCCAAATTTAATTGATTTTGGGAAAAAAATAGGTTCTGGTACTGTGAAAAAAAGCAAAGAAAAGCAAATGCCGTGATAAACGATGGCTACATGAGCACTAACACACACATTATTTTTAAATGTGGAATTGATAGTGATATATAAAGTTTATAAATGAGCAAATTAGCTGCGCATGTGACATATGTTGCCACACAGCTATACTGATGGTAACGTGACAAAGACTCCCAAAAGGGATATCTACACCTGTGCATAAGATCACAACAATACATTAAATGTTTAAATGCCTATGGGATTGACTTTTATCAGGAAAAAAATAGGATCAGAACAGATATCTGGATATAACTACAGCTACAGAAAATTATGCTGAAAACAATTATTACCTAGTGTGCCTCCATTACTTCACAGCAGTCTAATGCTTCTGTATTTTCTTATGGATATTTAACTTAATCTTAAAAAACATACTAATAACATTTCCAGAATCCTGTAGAGAATTTATGCCAGTTTTATTTATCCATATCATAACAGAACTGTTCCTAATGTCTAAGTGAAATTTCTTTCAGTACAGTTTAAAACTGTTAAGTTTAGCCCTGTCTGCAGTGGACTTAGTGAACAATGGATTTTTCTGCCCATGGCCTTTTATTCTCTAGACTAAAAGATCTCACACATTCCTATTTTCAATTAGGGTCACATCTTTTTAAATGGTGATTTCCCCCCGTTCTTCCTTGTACTGTCTTCTATTGAAGTTTTTGAAAGAAATGTTTCTTGAAATGCAGAAGCCAAATCTGAACATACAGATGAGGCTTCACCAGTATTAAATATGAGGAATTCTTCCTATGTCCTAGATATGACAGTTCTGTTTATGCACCTCGCTGTACTGCAGCTTTTTTCACAATGGTGTGACATTGTTGATGCATGTTCAGTTTATGATTTACTCTAATCCTCAGCCCCTTTTCTGTAAACCTGGTGTTTATTAATCTGTTCCCAGTCTTGCAATTGTGCAATTGTTATTTTCCTGCTTAAATGCTGAAGTTGGCAGTTGCATTTATTCAATTGCATCATATTTCTGCAACCACTTTTTCAGGAAGATTTTGAATTCTTTTCTTGTGCTGCAACATGCTTGCAGCTCTGTCAGTTTGGCATTGTTGGCAAATCCAATCCATGTAAACTGTATTCTGTCACTCATATAATTACACTTGGTACCAAATTCAGGACATACCCATCTCCAGGGAACCATATTTGCTGTGTCCTGCTATTTGTCATAGTGAAGCATTGTTGATGTAATTTTGCACCACTGCAGTAATTTCATTATGTTATGTCTCTTGCTTGCTCAATTAAGACTTCTCTGAAATGGTGTCAAAACCTCACTTGAACCATAACAGATCGAGTACTACTCACATCCAAGGCCTTTTACACTGTCACAGCATGGGATGAGTTTGGCTTGATGTGATTTTTTTTGACAAATCTATGTTGGCTGTAACTTACCACTTCATTAGCTACCATGTACTTAAAGATGTGTGATTATTTGCTTCCGTACTTTTCTGGAAATAGAGGCTGGAATGATTGACAGTGCTTGGCTCTACCTATTCCCCCCTCCTGAATTACATGTGCCGTGTTTTTCCTCTTCCTCTCTCCTGACACTGTTGTCTCCCTGAACACTCTGACCACCGCTCACACTTCTAACGTTGCCTTTATCAGCTTCTCACTATAGTGTGAAATCCTCCGGGCGCAGCAAATCTGAAGGGAAAAAAATTAACTCCTCTAAGCAGTCTCTACGCAATTCCCTCTCTGAGCCGGGGTTTGCCTCAGCAGCATTAATCTGAGGAGAGAATGGCACCGAACGTGTCTTTTCGGCACCTCGTGGCTTCCCGCCCCCGGGCCGTGCCCGCTGCGCTCAGGTTCCCCGCGCCCCCTGCCTCGGTCCGCAGCAGCCTCAGCCTCTGCCTCGGCGCTGGCTC
>VZRL01006024.1:985232-1051601 GCA_013397895.1 Origma solitaria
CGCTCCGCCGCGCGTCTCCCCGGTGCGGGTCCCGCCCGCGCTGCCCCCTGTGCTGGCGGCTAGCCCGGGAAAGGCTGTGCTGCCGTCCTGGGACAGGGGGAGCGGGCGCTCCTCTCCCTCCCCTTCGTTCCCTTCCTGCCTGGCGTGAAGCGGAGAGGCTCTGAAACTCCCGGTGTCGTTACAAAGGGCTGGCGAGTCCCCGGCCCGCCGCGGCGCTGGCCGGTGTGCCCCCCGGGAGCGGTGATAGAGCTCCCGGCACAGAGGTGGTTTAAAGCAGCGAGGGAAGAGTTACCGGTTCAGGTATCAAAGTCGTGTGTTCGGGCTTGCAGCTGCTTCAGAATCTCGCCGTTTATCTGACAAAGTTTGTGTTACGAGGTTGCAGTGATGAGCATCACCTTGACAAATGTAACTTGAGTGAGATGTACAAAGCTTTTTTTCTTCTTAGGGCGTGTGTGTAATCTTCAGCCTATTGGAAATACTTCTGTTGTGGTAGTGTGGTTTGTAAACTGACAAGGCACAGTGGTAATGGAAAACAAGAATGGTATATCAAAATTAGTTTCCATCAGTGCTGTACAGCTCTAGCCCTTTAAGCAAAACCTCATTTGCAGTGATATTCTGATTCCTGCCCCTTTCTAAGCATGTAATTTAATTATGAAGATTGGGTCATGGAACTCTGCTTTCAAATGCATATGAGGAATGAATGTGCACCAGATTTTAGAGTAAGAAGTCATTTTATGTTGTGTAGAGTAATGAAGTAACACCTGGGACAAACACTCATAAGAGGCTGATAAGCATTTCTGGAATTTTGCTATAGGATGTTACGTCTTACTGAGAAGTTTTTTTATACAAGTTGCAACACAATTTTTGATTCAAATGATAAAACAGACTTTAAAGAGAAGATTCTTCACAGTGGAGGGTGAAGTGCTCCAGAGTTTGGGTAACTTAATGTGATTCTTCTGTGTAGAATTCTTTACTACCAGACCTGTGCAAGGTTGGTGATTTGAGGATAGAATAGATGAACTGATTAGACGATGCAAAATAAATCTGGGGAAGCTTTCAGTGGGTCACTTAGATGCAGAGAAAATGCAGCAATTTTCTTATTGGAGAGGAGTTTACGTAGAGTGCCTGAAAGAGCAGTGCAGTGTGACAATCCTGTTGCATTGACTTAGAATCAGAGCTGGTGTTGCAAACCTGTCTAATGTAACTGCAGAGGGATATGGTGCAGAGTTATACAAGAATTACAGTGAGAATTGAAATTAATTATCTTCAAAATATCTTCTTAGAATAGTTTCTTCTGATGTCTAGTATTCATTCCATCAGATTTCTCTGTTACTAAGAAGACCTACCCAAAGAATAGGAATTTTGTAGGGAAAACAACCTGTAATGTCACCAAAGAGACTTGACTTGTCTTTTTATACCTTTTTTCTTTTATTCCATCTGTGTGATTTTCTTTAAATTAAAAAAGTCCTGGGCAAATGTCATTGTAAAAAAACCCCAAAAACCAACCAAACAACCAAGGGTGTACTACTCTGACCTTTTTTTTTTTTTTTTTTAAGTTTCCTGAAGTCCAGTGTCTTATTTATATACTTAGTAGCACTAGGAGGAATATGCCTAGGAAAGTTTGGTAGTTCTTAAGTGAATGCAAAAAGAGAGTTGAAATCTCAACAGGTGACCTGGCTAGTAGGAGAAAAAGGCACTGACCACTTGGAGCATCTTTGTGAGGTTATTTAGTACAAAAAAGATTGATTGAAATAGGAGCATCAGCAGCTGAATAAACAAGAATGGCATTGCCTTAGACTTTAAAATAACTGAATTTCATATGGACACTAAAGTCAAGGGTTGTCAGTGGAATTTCTTGAGCAATAGTTTGTGCTTATACTTGCAAGTACTAGCGTAACCAACTTGTGTGTATACTTTTTTCATTCAAGCCTTTTAAAGTCTCTTATGGAGAAAATGGAACTGAAAAAGGTATAAAATTCTCAAAAGTAATAGAGCATGCACATGCTCACACACAGTTACTAGTTTCAAACACTTTCAGACTTTTAACCGCCTTACAAAAGATCTGAGAACTTAAAACTGGAGAAAGTGCATAGTTGTGTCACTTGCTCTGCAGCTTCACCTGAAGCTGGTTTGAATTAAAGGTCTTTGAACAGCTGCTGATTCACTGTGTCAGTAACACCATCCTCATATTTTTACATTTTCAAGCAACTTTTTGTCTTCAGCAAAGTTCAAGTGATGTGGCTGTCAGAGGCCTGCATTAAGAACTTGTTTTATTTCCTCTATTCTTTTAGTACTAAATGCATTGCTCTGTTAGTTACTACAAGCCACATTCAATTAGTTTCCTTTGTGCTGTGGATTGCAGAGCACTTTGTATTTTGTATCCAGGGATTGGGAAAATGGTGATAAAATTAAACAATATTGCACTCACTTAAATTGATTTTCAGACTGGGGAAAATGGGCATAACTTTCAAAACTGTATTTGTTCAGATGAGAATAATGTTCACCCTACTTCAGAGTGTAAAGGAATCCCTGGTGAAATAAACCAAAACAATCTGTCTTTGAAAATATGTTCGTTGGTCTTCTTAGCACTTCTTGAGATTGGTCTTCTTAAGCCAAATCTATAAGCTGATTTTTGATAATTAACATTTTTCCTTGGTGCATTTTTTTCTCCAGTGTAGATGCAAACTTCATATTGGTACTGCATAAAGAGCGTAAGTTACCTGTGGAAATTGTGATTGTTGGTCATTCTGGCTGGTCTGCATAAAGAGTGTCAGACTGAGTTAAAGGATTTCATAAGTTTGTAGTATCATGAAAGAATACCCTTTTTATGCCTAATTAACAAAAAACGCCAGAAAAACCCAAACAAAAAGCTCATATAAACGTTAATGCCTGTATACATTGCATCCCTTAGGTCAGTTAATAGGAGCCTTTCATGCAAGCAGTGGTGGTAGAAGGCATGCCCACATTGTTCTCAGAGTTGTAGAAAAGCTCTTTGATGGCAAGGATGTGAAATGGCCACGTAAAAACAGATGCAAATAAAGTGCACCTCTACAGTGCAGTAATCCTGTGGGATGTTATTTGATGCTCAAATCACAGTTCTCCATCAAGAAAGACCATGTAATGAGTTTGCATAAACTTCTAATGTGCGTTGTTTTCAAAAAGTTGAAAAAGCATGACGGTCAGGCTGTGTTACTTACCTGGTCTGCAATTCAGTGTCATATAGTGACTATTTCACCTTGGTCCAAAGTCTACCCAGAATCTGTAGTATTTACCCATAGCAGTGTTGCTTCATTGAAGGAGAACAAACTTTTTAAAATGTCATAATGAAATTTATTATAAAATAATTGTATATAAAATAATAATTTTTTAAAATTCTTTAAAAAATTTTCCAGTTGTACTGCCTTTCTGTCACTGTTCTACTGTACACAGCAGCTGTTACGTTGACAGAATGTTGCAGCCATGCAACCTTACATTGCCAGTGAGGTTAAATGGGGGAAGACAGTGGATTAACAGTGAGTGTGTGTGTTTTGGTTACACTAAATATTAACTAATTTAATACTTTTGAGCAAACTTGGGAATACAGAGAACTCTCACTCCCGTAGAAGTAATCGTAGTGCTCCTGGTCTGGGGAACTGATGGTTCATGCTAAGTTGAGATACTGGAAGTGAATTCTCTAGTTGACATTTATTGATTGATATTGAGTGCTTTGTCGTACAAATAATTAACTAGTTTAAGGATGAGGGGCTATTTAGTAATTCAGCATTTCTTGAAACTTAATCTAGTTTATGTGAAGTTCGTGCTCAAATCAGAATAAAGGTCAGATTGCTGGGTTTAGGAATATTTCAGGCCTATTAGTGTGTTGTAACTTTTCAGTATGCTGAACACTACAAGTTAGATACTTATCATACTTAATCAGATTTTTTTTTCATCATAAAGGGACATTATTTTGGGGGTATTTGAATGATTGTATTTTTTGCTTGCCTTAAATGACTGCTTGATAATGTTTGTTTTTACAAAGCAGTGGAGCAGGAGAGAGGGTGCATTTTGGGAAACAGGGTGGGAGGAATTACAGGTGCCTTATTGATTGGTCCAATTCTAGCTGAAGACATGAATTGAGAACACTGTACCTTCCCTGTTTTCTGGACCAACTATTAGCACGCACTTGTAAAAATACTTTCCACAGCAAAGTATCTCTTGCGTAATTTACCTTTATTTACAGGCTTTTACCTGATGCATCAATTTCTAGTTTGAGTCAAAGGTAAGGAATTCCTTAGCGAATGTAATCATTGAAATGTAGTAATGAGTCTCTTCTGTCTGCCTTTTCTGAGAATAATAATTTGGTAGATGGATAGCATTGAGTTGTGCTTTATCCCATCTGCTTTCCCTGTGTGGCTCTTTGGTGGGGACAGGGGTGGGTTTCCCAGAACAGGCATACAGCAGGAGGTTGGGTGACTGCTCTTGGCAAACTGCTCCTTATGTCTGCTCTTAAAGCATGGCAGCTCTGAAGCTGCTCCTAGTAGGAAGTGGCTGGTGTCTGTTGCTTGCCTGGCTGCAGTCAGTGGTGCGATGGGTGGTGGTCATGGTTTAGGGTTTCCATTGGTTTGGTTGGGGGTTTTTTTGTTCTGCTGCTTTTCAGTGAGTGTTCTGGCTGATAGTTTTTTTCCTGTTTTAGCTTCAGTTTTTCTCTTCGGTAGTGGTTGTCCTCTGTATATTTCTGCTGGTTTGTTTCTGCTTCTACTCAGCTCTTCTAGGGAGCACTATATGTGATACAATTTTTGATGGTTACTTTCGGAAAGCCCTTAATGTTTAATAATGTGTGTTGCTGATACCTTTCTTCATCTTCAAGTGTGGGTATATAACAGTTTTGTGACTGTAGAGTTTCTGGAACTGTCTCTGATACTAACTGATTTTTCGGGGTTTACCTTTCTCAGTCAGAAGAGTTTGGAAGTTTACAGAATTTGTATCTTAAAATTAGGCTCCCAACAACCAAAACAGTGGTTGTAGGGTTGTAGGTTATTGTATTTATTATTGTGTTTATACTTATGAAGGTTATTGTATTTATGCATATGAGAATATTGCGTATGCTTATGAATGTTCTTAGGAGCCTTCACCAAAGACACTAAATTTTGTATTCTCCCCTGTGATAATTGGTAGGGAGGGCAGACAAGGGGAGTATTTTTTTCCAACAGCTGTATTTTTGTTGTTGCTACCAAGTCAGCTTGGTATTAGAAACAATATTTTCAACAGAGGACAGGCTCTGCCTGCAAAGTTCCAATATAAATAACTTTTTTTTCTTCACACAGAAGTGCTGGGTTTTTTGTTTTAATACCGTAGCTATGAGTGTATCTTCTATGAGAAAGTCTTAATTGTGTGTGCTATCACAGGGAGTGGGAAGTGGCAGTTCTGCAGCTGGCTTCTCACAGCTCTCTCCCACACTGGAGTACTCTGCCCTCTTTTGTGTCCTTTTTTCTAACATACTTGCTGACATATTGAAATCACCTAATCCTTTCTGTTCTTGGGCAGAACTTTAAAACTGAGAATCTGTGACGTGTTTGAAAATAACTGTGCTGTGTATGAATTGCAGTGAATATTAGAACTCTGAAGTTGCTTTATAAAGAGTTTCTCATCTTGTGGAAAGTTGAGAACTAAATGTCAATTAGAACTCCCTAATCAGGTTGTTATTAACAAAAGAATATATTATGTTGTGATGGTTTTTTTGCTGGGGTGAAAGGGGAAAGATGAGCTGGGGGGGCATGTGATGGTGAATTAACCTAGATAAGCTGTGAGGAAAAAATTGGAAGGGTTTGGAGCAATTACAGACTCGGAGGGAGTAGAACTTGCATGTCTGGAATGCAAACTGAACTGAAATGCTGCAAAAACTGAGGTGGGAAGGTTGCTCGTGTTGTTACATAAACCAAAGATATTAGGTACTGTCCGTAGTCTTTCTAGATCTTAGCTTTGGGGAAACCTTTGAAGGTTTGTTTTGTCTGACTTGTTTTCTTATAAAAGTGCTTTAGGATAGTGATTGTCTTTTTCCATGTCCTTGTAAAGCCTTGACTGTGTTGGACAGTAGTGACTCAAGTGATGAAAAGTGGTAGACTTGTTGGTGAGCTGCTTTAGCCCGGGTTCTTACAGACCTTTCCTTTTGTTAGTGTTTTGAGATAAGGTGGGTACATCGCTGGTGTTCTGTGCCATACTCCCCTAAATGCCAAGCCCTTGTTCCCAAACTTTCTAGGTGGTGAGACTTTCTGACGAATTCACTGCAATTCTCACTGCCGTACATGTGGCTGAAAGTGCTGGTGGATGAGAGAGGTTGTTTCTTTCCGGGCATGTGTAAAATTTGGAGAGGAGAAAGATCAGCCTGTCCAGAAAAAACTTGTTTTCCAGGTATCTTTTTCTACCACAATTGTAAGACTGCTGTTGCTTTTCAATGTTTTACCAGCAGTAATGAGTGCTAGAAGGCATAACGTATTTTTGCACAAAGGAGAGTGCAAAAAATAGAAATTATGCTTGGGAGAAGCCATTCAGGTTCCTATATAATTGAAATGTCACACTATTTCTAAAAATACCATACAGGTACTGTGATAGTTCATTTTTAGAAATGTCTTTTAGACACTAAAAACAACTTAGGAATTTGCCTTCCATTTTTTAGCCCAGTGAAGTGCCAGCAGAGGTGAGCAGAGACGATGATTTGTCTAAGCAAGGATTTATGTAAAAAACAAACGAGCAATTGTATTTTTGACTATGTCTTTATAGATATTTATCAACATTTCTATATACACAAACGATTATAAGTTAGAGTATGGTGTTATGGAGCATCATATGAAGTTCTAAATGAAGGCAATATTTAGGATAATGTACTGACATTTAGTAAAACTGGAGACATCCATTTTTTATAGTCTCTTCATAAGTTCAACTATGTCCATTAGGAAATTAGAGTGAGGAGTTTATAGTTTTGCATAAGTACTGCAGTATCACAGCAGGACCTTTCTTCATGTCAGTTGGAGCATTAATGATGAATTCCTTTTTGGGTTTCGGTTATTTCAGTTTTCTTTCCTTGTGGAGCCCTTGAGAGAAAAGTAGGTGTGTTTGACTTCTGCAAGGTGATGGCTTTGATCTTTAGGATATTGGGTGCTGTTTTGAATGAAGTTCTATTTAATATGTTTGTAGTAACTTGGCTTTAGGTTCATCTAGTAAGCTGTTCCTGGAGCATACTGATGCATACCATTTTCAAAGGATGTGAATATAAAGGAAGGAGGATTAATTAGTGATCACCTGTGTTGTGGTTTCCATGATCTTCTTTAAACAAAGTTTTCTTCCAACGTAGTGATATTAATAGTAGGACCTAGGGAGTTTTTGTCCAAAGGAATATCTCTGTGATTTCAGTTTCATTCTGACAAACAGCTTTACCTTAACGTTTTTCCATTTTTTCAAGTAATTTTTCAGAATGCCAGTTTCAGCAGGAAAGAGTGCTCTGGTTTTAACATGCTGGAGGCTGTCTTTTTTCTTCCTATTTTCTGTCACTATAGATTCATAAGCATTTCTTCCTGTCCTTAAAGGAGATTTTAGCATTCAGAAATGGAAACCAAACCTATATGATGTTAAATCAGCAGCTATTTGAAAGAATGCAAAACTATTAAAGTTACCAATACTTTTCCACAGGACAATCCTATTAATGTAAAAAACACACCTCATCCCTACCCCCTCCCAAAAACCCCCCTGACCAGAAAACAACAAAAAAACCTCCACCCCAAAACCCCCTTTGCTTTTCAAGACTGAAGTACAAATTTTGGTGTTTTATGACTGCCTATACTTCATAAAAAAACAAAGACAAAAAAATCACTATTTTCCTCCATCATAAATTCCAAACAATTTTCTGGTAGGCCAAAATATCATCAAGGAAGAGCTTTTGGTTAGGATATACCGAAGGCTTAATTTTGGAGAAGTTGACCTGTTCTGTGCTGTAACTTGCTTTGGATTTTTTAATATTTTTTCTCTGAATTTCTGTAGTTTTGTGAATCTGAGGATAAAGACAGGTTATTTCTTAAATTTGTAATAATACCTTATGTATTTCTGTACTTCTGTCAGAGTTCTGCACCATCATTCATGGCTCTTGTTTTTTCTGAAGCTCTTTAAAGTTAAGTAGGAGTTGACTAAGTTCTGAGCCTTTCTATCAGAATTGCGTTAATTTAGTGTGCTTCTGTATGTTTTCCTTGAACTTAAGGAAAAGTTACTCGTGCTCCTTTTACCTATTTAAACTAGAAGATTTCATATTTGTACATATTCTCTAAACATATAAGTGTTGGTTGTATTTTCTTCAGTGTTCCAGTGGAAAACAAACGTGAGGTAACTAGAGCTAACCTTGAAAATCTTAACTTGTATGTTTACAAAATTCCCAGTAATGAGGAAAGAATAGCTCTGAGCCCAGTCAGTAGGCAAAAAGCCCAAAAGTAGGCATAGAACCTCTGCTGATGTGGAACACTAAGCTTTTGGGACATAGTAGTCAATATCATTGTGAATTTATGAAGCCTTTGCACAAGGTATTCAGGGGGTTTTATTGTAATTGTGAGTGTCCAAGACAATGGCAAAGCTTCCTTTATCTTTGGTGCTCACTTTCATTTGTTTTAAGAAGCTTTGTTATTACTGCAAATAACATAAGCTGTTTATTTGCCAGAAGAAAATATTTCTGAGGTTATCTCCTCTTAGGGTGGGAAGCATACAGGTTTCTTTGCTTCAGTTAAAAAATCATGTCTACATTCTGAAACAGAGTAATGATGTGAATGACTTGTGCCATTTATACTCTTTGATTTTATGCAGCCTTAGCTCATGTAGATCCAGTTCTTTTGTGCTACCCTGGTAATCCAGTGTAAAGCATATTGAACAGCCTTAGAGTATGTGTCTTGTCTCTTCTGTTCCTTGAGCTACTTTTGAAAGTTTGGTTGGGAAATCTGTTCTGGTTAGGCAAACCGACAAGTGTGTATGGATTCTCCAGCTCCAGCCAGATGAGGTGGCTAAAGACAACCAATGGGCTGGATATGCACGGATGAGGATAACCAGTATGGCATGCTGGAAATACCAAGTTTTTCCATTTCCCTTCATGTATTCGGAAGAACTAATTCAAATAGCAAAAGAATCAAAAATTGAAAGCTTTTGCCTGATTGATAGGTAAGCAAAAGGAAGTGAGCAAACCCACAAGCACTTAAAGGGTTCAAGGCCGAAAAGAAGAGAGGTTAATGAAGCCCTGATACTGAAGTGAAGCCTGCATGGAACTGCTGTATCTTCTTGCAATCTGGCATGGAAACTCCATAGCTGTTTATTAAACAGTTTAGAAAGTAGACCTCAAGGTACTGCATAACTTGAGTAAAGAGTCCTTAGGGTAGATCTTGAAAATACCTGCTTCATAGCAAAATGCTTTTCATAGAATAATTTTGTAGCAAAGGCAGTAACTTTACAAAACTCTTCGAAATTATACTACAGGAAACAGTTCTGTGTGGTGACTATATATATTATTAATAAAACTTACGGGCTCTGTGTGTCCAGTTGAATGCCGGGACTATGAATAGGAGCTTACTAACAAGACATGGATGTTGTGTCAGAGCTGAACTGTGGTTTTGAAGCTGATGGTGTGACTGGTTGAACTGAGTGTTCACAGCAGTAACTGGTGGTCACAAATTACATTTCGAAGAGGGATGTGGAAGCATTTGCCCCATTTTGCTTGCCAGGTCTGGTATGACCTGACTTGTAAGATGTGTGTTTTTCTATTCAAAAAACACTAACGCAGCTGTCTGGTGTAAAGGTGTGAAATAAAACACAGTTGGTTTAATTCTGTTGCATTGCTACAGCTTACCGAAAGTAGGAAATACTTTTTACCTGTTCATGTAAGTGTTGGGTAGTGCTGGAAACTTACAGTGTCACCAAACCAAAAGCGAACACTGAGCAGCTCAGTGAGGAATGGATTTTTACATTTTCAGTGGCTATTAAGGTAATAGTGTTGACAGCATATTATAAATTTCCTTCTTCACCAAAACCATTCCTTTGTCACCAAAAAGCAGGCTCCTGCAAAATGAAGGGAAGTCTTTATGTTACAGGTTAAGTGTATGTGACTCCCCAAAGTGCTCTTTCATAGATTATAAAGATTATAGCTTGTGTATCAAACCAATCAGGAAGCATTTTGTAGCTTCACTTCAAATCTGATAAGCAGCAGCTAAATCCTATAGTATGAAATAAGTGTATATTTTATTTGGAAAAAGCTTTTGCTGGTACTGGAATTTATATTTTTGGGTGATTGTTTTGGAATTTTCATATTTGGGGAATTGTTTTATGTGGTTATTGTCTTCATACTGGAACGTGGATCATAGTCGCAGCGTAGTCCTCTGGTAAGGTAGAAGGCTGTTTGGGACTTAGCACTGCTGTTTACGGAGAGTAATATTCCAGAGTGTCTGCTCTGTCCTCTGCTGGAAGGTGCTGTCATAGGGATGTCAGGATAAAATCTCTGCCACACCAATTCAGAGTTCAGCATAAGCCTACCTTCATTGTAAGTGTAAGCCCTTATATGTGAGATATTTATTAGCATTTTATGAGGAAAGGTTTGTGAATACTTATGAAAAGTGTGCATGAAATCTCTAGGAAATTTTTGTTAGATTTTATATTTTCATGGGCATAGAAAGTATACTTCCTCTGTGGCTAGGAACAGGAGATTCCCTTTCCTGCTATGGTCAGGAAATGTCAGAAATGCTGTCTACACAGACAACAGCAGGCATTAGAGCTCGTGATCCCAGCATAGCTACCCTTTCAACTGGAACAAATTGTGAGGAACTGAATTTGGACTTAGGATCGTGTTTTGTAGGGGATACTTGCGCACTAATACCAGTTCACTGTTTCCTCCCGTTGCTGTTACAAATGTTTGTGTAATTCATTTTCTGTTCTCTACTGCTTGCTTTCAAACTGTCATGATAACAAGAAGGGGAATTTTTTTTTTTTTTAAGGAAAGAAGAAAATAGAGTCATTTATCACTAATTTTGAGCTGTAGGATTTTAGGTTCAATCTTTTTAAAAACTGCATTGCAGTCTTAACTCAAAATGTTTCAAGTTTTGTCATTTTGAAGACTGCAGAAACACAAAGGAAAACTTGGAAATGAATGTGTATGCTAGTTTGCCTTACAACGTAGAAAATTCAGAAATATCCAGAATAAGTCTATTAAGAAATTGGTTTTGGCTCCAGCACTTGCTTTGATGTTATAATCTGTGATCTGCGAAGGGTTTAGCTGCTGCTGTGGGTGCGGTGACCGAGGCACAGCCTGCGGCTTGGTGATCCTGGATTGGGCTGTGTGTTCTTAGCGCCTGCAGGTGAAAATAATGAAGTGCAGCGCTGCTCTCCACTCAAGTATCCTTTAGTAGCAAACTGTTCAGTCTCCTAAATGCAGGGGTTGGACGTTTGGGGTTTTTTTTAAAAAGGGAGCTGCCACGCTGTTATATTGCCATTAGTGTCAAGTGAAACTGAGTGGTGTCCAGCGCTAGAGAGTACTGCTCGGTGAGTGCGTTGGGCTGAAGGCAGTCTGCAGGGAGGCAGCTGAACAGTGAGTGTAGCCAGAGAAAACTGCTGAGCAGTTCGCTGCCTTTGGCTTTATACAGAGGTTGCAGGAAGGACTGTTGGCTTTGAAACACTGCTAAAGCTGGAAAGAAAATGGCTACCAGAAATCATTGTTGCTACAGTAACAACATGGCGTAATTATTAATGTGCTGATTTAACTACTGTTAGAAATGTTGTGTGAGATACTGCCTTGAAGTCAAAGTGTCCTTAAAGGGAACAGAATTTTAATCCATTTAGGTATTAATGGATATCATCAGGCTCCTTGTTTTAGAATGTTGTCTATTTAGTGGAGAAACTAATTGCTAGTAAATATCTTTTAAAACCTTGCTACTGCCTTTTCTACACTAAAAGATTGCTTAATGGTTTTAAATTTTAATAATAAACATAATGTCCTTATAAAGCAACTTGCAGGGAAAGAAACAGTACAGAGATACTATTTCACAAAATATGTGGTATCTGGTAACATAATTCTGGCTTTCTGAAATTAAGCTCGGAGTGTTTTTTTCTGCATGCGGCAAAGCATTTTTTAAAGATTTTTTTGTATTTTGAGTTTGAAATAAATATGCCCAACCTAAATCCTGTTTGAGGAGTTAAAAATAAAGACCAAGATATATAAATAAGGGTCAAATTACAGAGTGGAATCTCTTTGGAAACTGTATTGTATTTTATTTCATAAGGATAGAAGTGTATGCATTGTGTAGTAAACTTTTTGCAGGTTTTTGATTAATAGATTGCAGTTACATTAAGGAATTTCAGAGTTATGGTATGTAGCACATCAGGAAAGGGATATGTCAAGTTCAATGAATGTGTGAAGAGTAATTGCTGAATTTCTGTCTCTGTCAGGATTTCACAGGTGGCAGATTGATGACAGGTATGGACTGACAGTAACTGTGTCTGCACTTCATTGAAGTCTCATATGTGTGATGTATCTTATACCTAGACAAGATCCCATTTTTCTGTACTTTTTTCATCTTTTAGGGGTTTGGTGAAGTTCTCTGTTGGACTTCTTGACTGCAAATGCACTGGATTAATTCAGTAGAGGTGAGGCTGATAAACTGTTTACAGGCATGTGTGCCAAGTACACAAGATAAAACTTTGAAGTTGTAGAGAAATGCATAGTATGTGAAGACAGATGTTTGAACTGTAGAATGGTGTTGCTTGCTGGTGCACAAAAGGGGAGGCACTAATTTCATGGATGCAGCCTTAGTTTAAACTTTCTTTACTCTTATGCTTAGCTTGGCCTCCTTCATGTTTTTGTTAAAATAGTGTAGT
Organism: Origma solitaria; assembly: GCA_013397895.1. NCBI lineage: Eukaryota > Metazoa > Chordata > Aves > Passeriformes > Acanthizidae > Origma > Origma solitaria. The sequence continues at coordinate 998,094 of VZRL01006024.1, forward strand.
TCTGGAGAAAGGAGAGGACAACAGTACAAATGTCTAACGTCACTGTGCAGTTTGGTATTTTGAAAACAAACCTTGAAATATAAGAGGCTGTTTTCTTAAAATGAGCTGCCTCAGATGTTTCTAAAAGCTTGGTTGTTTTTTTTTTTTAAGACACAAAATTCGTGTTTTTTAATTAAGGCTTTTGGTTCCTTATAAAAGCACTTTAGTGATCAAACTTTCCTGGTTTGCATTTTCAGTTACTTTTCAGCTGAGAAATAGGTTGTTCAAACTTGGACTAAAAATTTTTAAGAAACCATAATCAGATTTTTTATGAGGTAGGGAAGATTCCATGTAACTGATCGTTTTCTGGAATGCGTGGACTCAGTACTTATAGTCACAGGATATGTCACTGTATTTTGAGGTGCTCTATGTAAAACTTACATGATGATATGGTGAAGGAATATATCTATATAAAAATTCAGTCTGGGCACAGAGTGATTGTATAACTGGAAGGATAGAGGCAGTTCCTGCACAGGTAATGTATTGACGAGATTTTGCTGACAGCATAATGAACAGAGAGGAGTTCAGAGTCAAGGATGATACCAAGGATGTATACAGTGCCATTAGTAGTTTGGAGTGGAATGGAGAGATTATATCATTCTGTGCTTTAAGCTTTCCCTGTTTGAGAAAAGCTGTTATATTTAAGGTATATAAGTGCAGCAAGCAAAGTGCTAGTTCATGTGGTCAAGATTAATCGGCTGAAGGGTGACTGAAAATGTGTGGATGTTTATTATGTGAGTGGTAGGTTGATCTGTAGCTTAAACAGGTAGAGAAATTATAAAGAAGGTGAATTATTTTTGTGCAGCTTATTGCTTATGGTAGATCTCGTGAAGAATGCCATTCAGTTTAGTTGGGGATTGATGGACTGTAAGCTTTTTAATGTCAATGATACTTAGAATGTTGCGCCCATCTTAGCTGAGGGGAGAAAGTTTGTTGATAAGTAACCTTCAAAACCAACATATTAATGTTTTCTCTTAAGATCTTGAAATTGTAAATATTTTCAGGACTCCCGTCTTCAAACAGATGTTTCAGTTTAGAGCTTTTATGATGCCTTCATTTGTGTGTTGTTACATATTTGCTTACTGTATAACTTAAGCTCAATGTAAATAGTTCTCAGATTGTTTCCCCTTGCTTCTCTGTAGACATCTTTGCATCTTCAGTGTATGCCAGTTGTGTACGTCTTTGAATGTTTGCATCTGATCTGTTTAGTGATAGAGAGGGAAAATAACCTTTTCAACCAATATGTTTTGTTAGTCCAAACTCCTGCTTACCTAGAATACTTTTCACTGTGATGGCTTTTCAATTTTTTTCTATTTATGGTATGCATATTTTTTAAATAATAATTAAATCTCTCGTTTGACCTAATTGATGGTATAAACAGAGGTTCTTTTTTTTCCATTCAAGCTGCTTTCTCAGACTACTTTTTCCCCTACTGTGATACTCCTATTAATGTTGCATTCAACTACTTGTAATCTTGTTTGGACTGAAACAACTTCTCAGTCTGAGGTATGATCAGTTGTGTTCATTTCCTATGCTGTCACACGTTTCCTTGAAGTGCTTCACCGTCCCATACGGAGTGTTGTCAAAAAGCAAAACTTTCTACAAGTACAAAAATGAGAGATTTCAGCACTTCTACGTGAAAGCCCTACCACAGCTTTGGGAACTGTGCATGTGGCTTTTACTGTGATGAATAGACAAAGGAAGAACTGTAACTTCTTTGAACTGTTTTTCAGATAACTCTCAAAATCTAGCAGGAGATTCAAAATGCAAGAGGCAGTCTTCTCTCTTGCAGTCCCTTGCTTGATTTTGTTCACTTACTGCAGATTCTTTGAAGTCAGAAGCATCTCCAGTAAAAAGACTTAAATTTTGTCTCTTCATGTTATAAAGTGTTAAGCTTTTGCTTAATTTGACTTTTGGATAATTTAGGCTTCAGTATAGTACCTGCTCTTAAGTATTACTCTTCATTAACTAATTTAAGAAGAGTGATTATTATTTTTTCTTTACAAATTTAATTTTGGTGAATGTGATTGTGGCATTTATAATTCAGTTGGTTAAACTACAGTTGGAATAGCATAGATTGAGAAGTTCTACAAATTCTCAAAGGGAATTAATTTTGTGGTTTTAGAAAACCTCATGTTTAAATTCAAATGATTATTTAATCTACACTGAATGTTAGTTCTAGATATTTGTGGGTACTGAATGTAGATTAAGTTATTTTTATACTTTTTAAATAGAAATCAAAAACAATCAAAGCTCCTATTGCAAATAGAAAGCAGGAAATTACATTTTGTACAGACAAGGGCTTTGCTGACTACTTGTTTGGAAAATGGCGGTATAGGCTTGTATTTAAAGAGCTTTTCAGCTGTCTTAACTGATGTAGGAGACTCTCCTCAGCTAAGCTTTTGCCTTTTCAGTCCTCCTCTGAAATTACTGTATCCCTTTTACTGTATGTACAGTTTCAGCAGGAGCTTCTGGGTTTCTTGTAATAGCCTTTTCTTTGAGCAATCTCTGCTTTCTGCTGGCTTTTTTTTCCTGCATTGATACTTAGGATTTTCCAGAGCTGTATCAGATACTAGAATGAAATTTATCCCACACCCCATGTGCTGCTTTTGAATTTAATGCAGGGATAGTCATATCCTAGTAAATGTAGCTGCCAGTCTCGACTAACTAATCAAATTTTCTGAGCCCTGAAGTCAAGACTACAGTTGCAGGTCTTTTGCTATGTTATGTCAAGCTGGTGGAATTGACTGTTTAGCCACAGTTTATATCAACAAGTGTTGTTTGTATAGTGTAGTTATTCCAGTCTTTGTTTCTTCATCTTTCTTTCTTCCCACACAGGCATAATCAGCTGTAGGGGCAAAACCTGGTTTTTGCTACACAGCAACACACAGCAAAACAAAAAACCATCGAACAAACCACCTAAAAAACTTCTATGTGAATTACATGTTGCAACATTCCCGGAGAAGGTGGTGGTTAAAGGTGGTTGTGTCTTTTCCCAGATAGATGTAGAAATGTCACTTGTTGTGGATCTGTTGTGAAAGAAGGGCTGCATAGTAAATAAATGGATCAAAACTCTTGTCAGGATTACAGCAAATTTTAGGTAGTCATTGTACACCTTTGCAGTCTAGTGTTAAACTTTTTCCTCGGAGAGGGAGGGGGTGTTTTCTTAGGCGATAACTCTTGTTATAATGAACTTTCAGTCCATCTTATTTGGTTTAGTATCACTGGGGGTGCAGTTGTGATTGCCCTCATCTTCACCATTTCAGGTTTCTTCCACTTCCTGTTCACTGCCCTTATCAGAGCAGGCAGCTGCTTATCGCAGATCAGAAGCCTGACCATTTTACAGCAGTTCTTTTTCCTTGCTGTGGTCCCTCTTCCCTCTCTTTGAATATCGAGGCCTCCAGGTGAATGCTCTGTAACTACATTTCTTACTCAATTCTGCATCCCTTTTGATGCCATCTTTTATTACCTGGTATGGGAGGGTGGCTTTCATTCTCACTTCCTTTCCTGATAATGAGAATTAAGACAAGTAAATTGGAGGAAAAGAATTTATGATTTTGAAATCTTTACCTTTCCCTAAGGAAGTCTTTTGAGAACTGCCTTTCTTGAATCTGCTGGTGAAGAGTGTCAGGTGCTCACTTATTTCAAATGTCATCACTCTTGAAATGAACAGCAGGTGTTAGAGTTTGATTGTACTGGAGTGAGAGGAACCTTATTTGACAGCAGAAAGACCTTTGAGAGGAGGAGGTGAGTGCTGGTTAAGTGGTTAAGGTGGTTGGCTTTAAATAGTCTCAATGCTGTCAGTAGTCTGGCAGTAGTTTGAGCTAAAATCTGGTGTCTTGTGGATTGTGTTGCCTTCATCAAGATGTTTGCATGACACTGCAAGTACCATTTCCTGTTGGGTGGAGCTTTGTATGTCAGAGGGTTTGAAAGCCCCGAAAGAGGAGTGAATTCTGCAGTGCCCTATGAAGTTTTTGATGCAAGGCTGCAGTGACCAGTCCTTTGATCCTTCAGCAGTTTACTTGCTGGTGATCTCTTCATTAAAGTTGTCACCTCTCCTTCAGCTGGACAATATCCAAATTGTGAAGGTGCATCTTCTCTTTTTCCTTTTCTTTCCCTCTGTGCCAGATGTAGAATGACCCCAGATTTATCCCCAGAGTGGTTTGTGAGCTTCCTGTGATCCAAAGAATACTGAAATGGAATAGTAGTTGCATTTAAGTTTTCTGCAAAGTGAACATTCAATGAGTACAGCAGTACATGCCCTCTAGATAGATGGTGTAGGGTAGGACTTCCCATTTTATGTCAAGAAAGTAAATTGATGGGTCCAAAGTAATGTGTTCTTATGAAAAGTGTTACAGAGAGTAGTGGTTGGTGTGACAGTGTAGTGCTGTATCACCGCAGTGATCTGCAGTAGTCTGGGCTCAATCCTTTGAAAGAAAGAGTCTGTCTGCACTTGCGTCACAAGCCGTGAAATCTGTGTTGAGAACAGTTACTGCTAATGCTTAGTTAATTGTAGTGTTTAGAGGGTGTGGGTGTTGAGGCCGTTTTGCACAGGGGCAGAGTCATTCTAATTCTTCAGTGAGAGAAGTGTTAGGCTGGGGTTGTCACTGCCCAGCCAAAATGCACAGGCTTACTGAGGTGTCTGGTTTAGTGCCCATCATAATGTTTGATCATGTAATGCCATGACCACAGACTGCCTTTCCCATTTTTCGAAAGGTTTTCTGGCTTCTCATATATGGAGGCTTTTATTTTTGTGGGCATTTAACTGTAGCTTTACATTTACTTGCTGTAACATACAGTGGAGCTCCACTGCTGTTTGAAAATAACACTTCTGCCTCTCTAGGTGAATGAATATTACTTGAAAACCTGACTAAAGAATTCTTCTTTTCCTGTAATAAATCTTATTTGAGAAATGAGCATGTATATTGAATAACATTCATGCATAAAGCTACAGTTTAATGTGGTACTTGGGCCATGATCCTGGGGCTAGGGAAAGGAGCTCAGATACTTACCTGCTGCTTTATATTACCCAGTCAGACTTCTTGGAAAGGTTTGTCTCCCCTTACTTTCTGTCTTTGTAATTTAGGCAAGTGGCTTTGAGGCAGTTGCAGGTTGATTGGGGAACTCTGAATCAAAAAGCTGTGTGTGAATAAAATGAGGTAAGGAATCCTAGCCAGTATGTGAGGACAGTTATCTCATTCAGACTCAATTTTGATGGTGCCTAAACATTTAGTCTAGATAAAAGTAACCAACCCTTTCTCTAAAGCTCTATGCTAGTAGTTGTGTCTATTAGTAGACCCAGTTCTGTAGAGATACCATACTCACATCCATTATTTTATGCAGCTTCAGTGGATTATGGAGTCTCTTCCAAATTTCCAGATAGGAAGTGAAAAATGTCCTTGTATAGTTAGTTCTTAAAGGTACATGAGCAAAACTGAAGTTCATCTGATATTGATCAGCTTTCATGAAGACATGTAAGTTACAATTTTAAAATGGGCCAGCTAGCCTCAGAATAATAAGCATAACTTTGCCGTGGAAACAGTGAGGAATTAGAAAGGCCCAGGCTTAAAGTCCTCCTGCACTTAATCTCAGCTATGTTGATAATTTTTGCTAAAAAAAATTTTAGAAAGCTTTCATTTGTAACCATTTCCTTTCTGTGCATCATTCCTCATTCAGAGAACTTAAGATAGCTGACTTTGAAGGCACTAGCAGCAAATGCAGAGCTTTTCTTGCCATGCAACTTCTTTTCTCCTGTTCTGCCTGCTTAGTTTTATAGCGTGTGTATATTTGATAAAACTTCTTGGTGGATTTTTTAATTAAAATGCCAGTAGCTGTGTTATTTGGGAATTACATGTTTGAGAGAAGACCACTGGAATGTTGATATTTTTACCCTGACATAAAAAACGTAGAATAGTTTTATGGCTGTGGATTTCTTACCTTTCTACTTTGCCTGTCTTGTCTGATAATCTAGGACACAAGCAGAAAACAATGACAGCTGTACAGTAAGTTCTTGTTTTATTTTGCAGGTTTGTTTTAATGTGGAAGTGGATCTTACAGCATAATGTAAATCAAACAAGCAAAGGTGAGTAGGAGTTTTGTGTTGGTGGGGTTTTTTTCTCCAAAAAATGCCATTGGCATATACTACTAAACATGCAGAAAAGTGGTGAGTGAAAATTCTCTTGAAATTTATATCTTGATTACTGTAATGTATGCAGTGTTATTTCTAAGAAACCAAGAGAGGAACAAAAGATATTCCCCCACTATTTAATATTACGATAATTACGTTTTTCTTCCATAAGTTATTATAGTCCAAAAGCTATCAAGGCATTCTGCTAGCTGTTGAGCGCCAAAATTATGAGTACGTTAAATTAATTTCAACCTCTACGTATTATCCACCCGGTTTCAAAGTACTGAAAGTGTACTTTGCACTGTAAAAGCAGCATGTTAAACTTGCACTTACTGTATTAATAAATAACTGTGTGGGAAATTTGATAACTACCAGAATAGCATTTCATGTTTCAAATAATGAAATTCTGTTGGAATTCCCCCCCCCCCCTTTCTGTCCTGAGGAACCCATTTGCAAGCTATTTGAAAGACAAAGTATATGGAGATTTACTGCTGGTAGAACTGAAGTCCATTTGCAATTGCGAAGTGTCCATCTAGGAAAAATTTTTTGTAGCTTCCCAACCCCTTCCTCTGTTATTTTGAGAAAAAGAATTAAGATGAGCCTAGGTTTTTTCTCTTCTATTTACCTGCTACTCCAGCAATAATTTGAGCTGTAATTTTAATCTCTTCTCCATATAATTATGTGAAACATGTAACAAAGAGCTTTAATCTGTTTTAACTGGAGTCTTTCAAGAGAATCTTTAGATAATGCCCCACAGTTCAGTAAATTCTCTCCTTTGGAATCATGGCATGATGGACTCTGGTAGAGAGGCTTCTGAAACAAACCAAAGCTGTGTTCTCAAGTTTCCTGCTTGTTGTTTGACTAATGTGTCATCTCAGAATGCCGCTGCTTGCAGTGGCTTGATATTTTGAAGAGGTGAGAACGAGATCCCGTTTGCTTAAATGAGTTTGTTCCTCAATTCCAAACTCCAATTAATATGTAGACTTAATATTACCATGAAACTGTAGTATGTGCATTTTAAAATAGACGTCAGCTGCTTTGTTTGTATCTTCTGTTCTGCTAAGGCTTGTTCAGAGCAATTGCTGTCAACTTTAAAATACTGATTATAGAAGCGTGCTTTGTGGGGAATTTAAAATAACTCTCCTGTTGAGTGTTGATCCTTTCTATAATGTATCAGTGATTCAGGACTTTGATTATGAATGTATTCTGAATTGTCTTCTGAACTATAAACAATTAAAAATAAGCTCTACTGCTGTGTTATGCATATACTTAGGTGCAGGGATGTTTACTGCCTTAGCCTGACTTTGCTGGTTTTTGGAATGTGCTGCTTTGGGAAAACAAATGGATATAACTCTGCAAAAGGAAATACTTCATCTGGGGATTAGTGTAAAACAAGAATTGTGGCAGGGAAAGGGACTTGAATTGACAGTAAAATTCAAACTGTTCCCTTCCCTTCTAATGTTTTCAGTACCTAATGTTTGCCATTTATGTCCTGTTTCTTTTTAATTGATGTGCTATCTAATTACTGGTTTAAATACAGAAAATTAGTTGAAAAATCTAATGTGTAAATAACTGAGTGTGTTTTTTAAGCATGAAGTCTACTAAATGAAACTCTGAAGACCTTGCATCATAATGGTGGTTAACTGTGTTTAGTAGAAAAATGCCAGTCTCTGAGGAGAAGGCCCTGTGGTATTGCATATACAGCAAGAGGACAGAAGAATATATAAAAGAATAAATGGAAACAGTATAATGATGTTTGATCAGTATTGTTATTGCTTGGAGGAGATCTTGAGGTTCGCAGAGTCCTGTAAAAATGACAACTGAATAGTCAGTAAATCAATGAAATTATTGTGCTTTCTTAGGGAACAAAAGAAAAAACAGATCCAGTTCTACAAATTTGTGGTGTACCATAGTTGCATTGCATTGCAATGTGTATTGCTTCTTGAGTACTAGTCTAGTCCTGTGACTGAAAAACAGCAGAGCTGAGGAAGGTTCAGAGAGGGGCAGCTGGGATGACTGAAGGAGTTCATTTTCAAGAACAACCTTCATTTCCCAACTGTCTTCAGTCTCCACTCGTAAGTGTGGTGGCTGCAGCATCTTACAGACTTCTAAACAGTAAATTTCACTCCCACAGCTCAGTGCAGACTTGCCTTTTTGTGTAAGCTTATGTCTTTTAAAGCAATAGCTGAAAATGTGATTTAATGATCTGCTCAAACATTTTTCTTGTACACTTGACCATTTCCTTATGACTCTACTAGTGTACTTTCCTTGTAGGTGGTTGTTTTTTTTGTTTTTTTGTTTGTTTTTTTTTTGTAAAGTATTTGGGATTTTGTTCTTAGGATTTCAAATCATTCACTGTCCTAAGGCAAATGTAAAAGATATCATATCCTGACTTTTGGAAATAAATGAAGAAATCTGTTAGTAGTTCAAAACATACAGGTATAAGATACTGTTTACAAACAGTGAATGTAGTTTATTGGGGTAACTGTAGTGCTTGTTCTTAAATTTTCTCATTTACAGGCTGCCTCTTCTGAGCTCCATAGGAGAATCTGTCTTGTTTTAAATATGGGGAAAATTAGGAAAAAATAAGCTTGGTCTCAATGCGTTAACAGTGCTATGGGCCACACTTCCATGCAGCAGGACAGCTTGCAGAAGGTAGATGCTTGTGCTGAATTTCCCTGTAATAGTGTGTTCAGTGAAGTAAGGTTGTATTTTAAGCATTTTAGATACCAGGCAAAACCAAACTTGCTTCCAGAAACTGCCTTGAATGTATTTAGTATTGCTTTACCTAAAAGTAGAAGGATAATTAGTGAACAATAGTACCATGAATACTGAAGAAGGATATGTTATATACAGAATTCTGCACAGGATAAATTTTAGTATGTGGGATTTTTGTTTCTTTGGCTCAGACAGGAATCTTGTATAATTTCTATCTTGTTCATATTATCCTGGTGACATGAAGTTGAGTTTTCTGCCATTAAATCACTTCTTGTGATTTTTAAATTAAAAAAAATAAAAAAACCTACGTATTAGCGGGCTTACTTGAGCTTTTCTTCTCACTTATGCTTTTCTGGTCATGTACAGTGTTATGTAGGTTTGGGTCTTTTAAATACTTTGATTTTATATTTTCATCAGCAAGCACAATAACTTTCTCCAAGTCAACAGAATTTTTTCTTCTTAATCTGAAAAGGTACAAGATGCCTTTTTTTGCCTTACCTGGTACTGCCAATTAGAATCTTACTAGCTTTTTAATTCTTTATCACTGAAAGAACGTAGAGGATGAGAGGCAGTTTGCTGATGTGTGAATATCGCTAATGCAATTCATAACTCTGAGGTTCTAAATTAAATTAGTAAAAGCAGAATGTTTGTTTCAGCAAGTGTTTTTATAATTGGGAAATATAGCATGCTTTAGAAGTGAAAAAATATCTCTACATTAGCAGGAGATACAGTCTTCGAATTTGTGATAACATTAACATTTGTACAGCAAGTGGTTATCAGTCAAAAAAGCAAAAATCATGAGAAACTGCTAGATGTGTTTCAGGTCATGCTGGATAAAAAGAATGACAACTTTTATTCAGTATAACAGGAAATAAGGTCCAGATTGTTCCAAAGTTAAAAGATGTTGGTTGGGTTGAACTGTTCTTAATATCTCTCAGCTTTGAGAAAGTCACTCTATAAAACCATTATGTAGCACTATGTTGTTGTGATTCAGGTTTTCATCTACAGTCTGTTGGATTGACACTGCACAACTAGTTCATGCAGGTAACTAACAATATTCTTTCATTAACTTGAGAAATACTCTCTCAATACTATTGAGAAATAGTCAGGTATACCTGATTTCTAAAAATTCCACCCAGTCTGATTGTGATCTTTACCTACTAATGAAAGTAGATTGAGTGAGTAGCTTATCCAGATTACAGGCTGGGTGTTTATACCTTAAGATGTCTTTCATGTCAGTTACTGAATTTACTTTTTCCTGAAATTTGGGATTGTGGTGAAAATAGGACCTTTCTGGTGATATAGTTGTATTCATTGGGGATTTGCATAAAGTTACGTAAAACACCTAATTATCAATTGTTTCATTGATATATAGTGGATTTGTATTGGAAAAAAGGGTTCTTTACGCAACTTCTTACAAGCGGTGTCTGAACAAAAGGACCAAATTGTTGGAAAAACCTTTGTTTCACGTTGAAGATCAGTTTTAGATTTGGATATCTGGGTTCTGCTTTGATTAATTTTTAAATGTCTTGTGTTAGCAGAGCATTGTTCGTATTTGGCAGCTGTAGGAGCATTTTTCAGTTCTGTATGCTCTACACATGGGGAATAATTGGATTTGCATACCAAATTTCACCACCACTTGGTGGCAGTAACTGGCTTCAAAAGGACTTGTCTCTGAGCAGATAAGGTGGCTGATCCTGTAAAGCTGTAGGTTAAGGGGGAGTAGATTAGTTTTTAAATTTCTGAAAGTTAGTTATGTGTTTTAGAAATTAAAATACTTTTTATTTAACCTACTGGAAGGATTTGCATTTGTATGTCTCTATGGAAAATCTGGCTATCATGTCTAATATGTAATTTAAAAGCATTGCTTGTGTTAATAGTATTCTCAGAAGATGTATTTAATGTTCCCCAGTTGAATTATTTTAGCATTTACTTCCAGCATTTTGCTTCGATTGAGTAGTTTAGTTCAAGTAATTTCAGAACATAAAATTTGCTTCATGGTAGTATTCTTTATACTGCTGCATTCTGCAGTTAAATGGAGGACTGCCAAAGCTTTTTTTCCTTATGAAGTGTTCTCTTCACTTTTTATTTATTCATATAGATTTTAGGAAAAGATTCCCCAGTGGATTTTTCTGTCAACAAAGCTAGTAAAAGTTTGTGCCCTTACTCATAGTTGTCACCTCTTGGTTGTGCCAGTTCAGCAGTGTTTGGGTCCCAGCCTTTTAAACTGGATAATGAAATGGTTGATAAAGTGGGAAGGAAAGAACTTGGGGGAGTGGAAGGAGGCAGCAATTATTTAAATTGGCTTTGCTGCAAAGAAAGGCATAATTCCAATGTATAGCACAGTAATTTGACAGTGTCTGATGCCATGCTGAAAATTCTTCCACCTCTCTGCAAGCCAAAATCTTCTGCAATGGTCAGCAGGTTCTTTAATTTTAGTATTATGCCCCATATAAGGACTGCAGTGGTGAGCCTAAAGTCCCAGAGTGCAGATACTTTCCTAAACACGGGGTTTTTTGTGAAATGTCTCCCTCTCTGTGACTGGAGATGAGCATTGCTGGTGGCAGTGGGCTCTATAAGGAGGAAATACTTTTACTGTATTGTATGAAGAGTCAACACTGAGAAACCTCTCTGTGGTGTGACAGATCAGGAAAGCATTTAAGTTATAGGGCAGTGAAGAAGAGGGAGTTCATCCTGTGTAGAATCTAAAATTGTAGAAATACAACTAGAAAATGAGGTGGGACTTGGGAAATGCATGTCTACAAATTTGAGTGTGATAATACTACTCTACTTAGTGAAAATATTATTTAGTGAGAGAACTCAGGAAAACAGGATCACTGGAAGAGAGGTAGAAGGGAGAGGAGCATCAAGTTATAGTTTTGCTGTCAATATATTTTACATAACTTGGGATAGAGAGAATGTGCATTTACTGTATGCCTAGTTTTTGTGTTATTTTCTTCAGCTGTCAGAATGATAAATTCAACGTTGGTAGTTGGAAACATTTTTAAATTAAAATACTTTTGTGCCTATATTGATGATATTTTGAAATTGAAAAATTGTGGGTAGTTTGAGCGCATGGAGCACTCCAAAGAGGGCTAATGCAAAAATAAGGATACTGTGTGGCAAAGTGTACTAAAACAGAATCACAGAATAGTTGAGTTTGGAAGGAGCCTGTAGCGATCTTGTCCAATCCCATTGTTCATCCTGTTGAGGTCCCTCTCAGTGGCATCACAAGCTGCTGATCAGTCTTGCATGATCAGCAGCCTTGTGGAGGGTGCCTTCTGCCCCATCATCCACATCGTTAATGAAGATGTCGAACAGTGTGGGACCCACTGGGGCCCAGGGTACAGCTTCAGTTCCTGGCCACCTGCATGTTGTACAACTGCTCACAACCCTTCTTTTTTTGGCAGCCTGATAAAGATGTCTTGCAGCAAGGATAGGAGCAGGACTTTTATTTGTAGACTGTAATGAAGAAAAACTTTCCAGTTTTAATAATGCTGCTGGTTAATACAATTATTTACTGTCGTGTCTAGATAAAAGCCATACTCTAGGCTTAGGAATGCATTTCACTGAAAAGCATAGGTGATGGTGATGAACAAGATTAATAGTGTTTTCTCAAACATTTAGTGTCTTTAGAGAGAAATGTGTGAGCATGTGAGATGGCATAAAGGAAGAGAATTTATGCATGTAAAAGTAAGGGAACAGCTTAGGAGAGAAATAGTGTATATTTTCACAGAGCATTAGTTCTGTGTTTTTAATACTTCTCTGTCTTTTAGTGGGATACAGCTAGGATCTTGGGCTAGTCATCTTTTAGAAATACCTAGTTCATTTTGAAAAGCATCTGCCGATGAAACCATCTTAAACTGCTGCATGAGCACTTAAAACTATCACGTAGTGATACGTGTGAGTCTTGTGACACTTAAATTGTATTGTCATTTATTTTTATTGATTTCAGTATTGAATTTTAGCATGATGCCCCCCATTGTGACAAACTGGTTTATTTTCCCAAGCAAATCAATACTAGAGGAGTAAGATTAAGAATGGTTGGTGGCAGTAATGGAATTCTCTTTTGTGATTTCCAGTTGTTGGATGGTCATTCTTAAGCTGTGTATCATTCTTAGATGTTTTAGACCAGAATTGAAGTTTCTGAAATTCTGACATTTCTGAAGAATTTTTTGCTTTCCTTAATATTCCTGACAAACTTAGTTCCTAATGAAACAATGTCTTCAAAAGCTGTCTGAGGAAAATAAGCTTTCTGAAAAAGCATGCTTCAAGTTTGCTCTTCCTAATTATAATCTTACTGAAAAGATGAGCTTCTTTTATCATGGCCCCTCTATAATGGAGAATTTCTCTTTCGTCACCTTTTTCTGCAGATATTTGACAACTCAGTGAACCTTTCAACAGTATAACAAAAGGTTGTACTGTGGGTAGCAGTAACTCTATTTAGATATAGTACAAATGTCGTGTCGGTACTATTTCATACTGCTTTAGAAAATTTTAATATTGCAGTCTAGTTAGCTATGAGAGTTTTCCAGTGTTTGTATTTTTATGTGAACAGCTGTAGATTTGAATTGTATTGAAGATAACTAGTTTTGAGTGGAACTCTTCATGTTGTAGTTAGATGAATAACTGTGGACTGTATATAAAGTGGGTGGGGGGGCAGTACTCACACTGTTGTGCATATTACACAAGCTGTGTCTTCACTACAGAAGTTTGAAAAAATGCAGAAGTGTTCGGGTGAATTTGTAGTTTTCAAAGCGAAGTAAGGCAGTTTACAAATAGTGTTTCTGCTGTGCAGAAGGAAATGTATTTTCAACAGCTTAATTTGCAAACGCAAATAGAAGCTGGAGGAAGGCAAGGTGAATCACTGATTTGTCCTCTAGTTGTCAGGCTTTGTGGTTTTATTTTCATCTGAAGGGTGGATCGGGATAGCTTTTTAAAAAGAGATAAACTGGAAAACAAGTAATAGGCATTCTTCTAATGATCAGAGTATCGTGATTTTATTGATTTTGGGTATTTATGTTGCTAGATAACACCCAAAGCTCTGGAGGTATAAACTGTGTGTGCATTACTCTTTGTAAGAGGCAAAAATATTGTGCAGCTCTAAATTGTTTGGGTTTTTTTTTAAGATGGGGCTAGTTTGTGCTGATACGCTACTAGTTCCTCTGTTACTCTGTACAAACCTTCATTTTCCAGAGGTTCTTAAACCTTTCTCTTTTGGCAGAAGTTCTGTGCTTGATATTTGCCATGATTAAGGTTTTAAGGCATAGACTGTGATGGGGCAAAACGGAAGGAGATGCCTTTTTAGCCCTGTGCCATGATGTACTTAATCTCTCTCTGATCTGCTGTTTGTTGCCTAAAAATCTGTGACATCTTTAAGATAATTTGTCACTTGAGAAACATTTATTACAGGAATGCTTGTGGAAAAATGATAGGTTTTGTTAGTTTTCTCTATTTACATAATGAAGTCTTGAAGAAAAATCTAAATGAGAACAGTGCAAACCTGAAGCACCTTTCCTATCTCTTGAATATTTGAATAATCCCTTGAGTGTCCTGGTTATTCACATGTCTGCTTAAAGAGCTTGACTTATGAGGAGTTACTTAGCACAGGAGAAGTATACTTTTGCCTTCATTACCACACTGCTGAAAGACACTGTATTTCTTCAGTTTCTTTAACTAGGGTCATTTAATTCAATCCATTTAGGAGACGGCTTCTAAGTTTTTGTGCTACCTAATAGTCACTCTGTGCTTTTAGATCATTGGCTCATATGTATGAATTTAGTGAGAAACTTGATATCAGAGCACATAAAGGCACTTCATGCTTTTTACAAACTCAACCAAATTCTTCCATCTGAATTTTTCAGCTCCAATGTGCTTTCAAATTTATTTTAAATCCCCATAAAATAGCACAGAGCTTGCAACAGGGACTGACAAATCTCTTGCCTACAACTGCTAGTAGGCAACAGCATGGTTAGCTCTGAGGTGCAAGCGTCACCGAACTAGCATTGCATGAAGGCAGTGCTCTCAGTTTGGTGTGTGACCCTATTGCATAGTAAAGGTTGTCATTACGAAGTAAGAACTTGGAAAGGTCATAAACCTACTGGTAATAAATAAAATTAATAATGTACATAGAACAATGGAATTAAGTACATTCCTATCAAAAAGAATTATTAATGAACAGAAAGTGGACAGCATAGATCTGATGACAGGAAGGTTGCATCTAATCTGAATTACTGAGTGACCTAGGAAGCTTGCTTGGAGGGGTTACCAAATAATTATGTTAATATGCAATTATCACCTCGTTTCTTCTGTAGTAACCTCAAGATGTAGTGTAGTAAGGGTGTTATAGCAAGTGCTGATAGTTTGCAAAAATACTGATGTTCAAGATTTTTAAGAAAATACGATCTGTCAGCTTGAAGATAGATCTGACCTTACACTTTTTTAATGCTTAGACTATCTGGCCACAGGCAGTCATATCTGCAGAACACATTATGATTTTTAAAACTGATACTTTATGAATAAAAACAGTATTTAAAATTAAGTAAATTTTAAATCAGTTAATAGGGAGTGGAGTGTGGCTTTGTTGGATCAATAATTGGTTTCCTTCTATTTCTGAATATGAAATAATTTCTATATAGTAAATAACATAGCATGGAAATGAAGAATAACAGTTAAGTGCACTGCAGTCATTCTAGGCTTGACTGATATAATTGAATTTAATTTGACCTAGCCTTTAGATAAAGTGTGTTTCAAAGGTATGAGCTGGGATTGTGTACACTTGTGTAGGCTTTTCCAGCCATCTTCCATCGCTGTTTTTACATTTATGTATCTCCTAGGTATCTTGCCCTACGTGCTTAAATAAAAAATTTTTCAACTATATAGTTGAGATAATATAGTTCTGGTAGGGGGTATGATAAGCAGTACTTTCAACAAATCTAAAGTTTGATCTCAATTTTTGATTTTTCAAGTACACCAAGTATTAAATGTGCTGTATTTTGACAATTAATAATTCTGTGTTCCTGATACGGTACAGAGAAGATAATTTTAAAACTCAGATGGAAGCATGCAAAGAGTATTGCATAGCTTTGGTTATATCTTAGTTACTATGATTTTTCTTTTTTTCCCGAGGGACAAGTTGGATGATAACATTTCCTCAAAAAACATGGCATTGTGTCTTTAGTTATACCTGCTGTTGTTACTGCATAAATTTTGACACATGGAGTAGATAATGTGATTGAAGTATTGCATCTTGGTTCAGTGTCACGAGACTAAATTATTGCAAATTTAAAATATATTTTCTGTTTTCTCTAATACTATGTTGTTAAAACTGTAAACTTTATTGTTGTTGACCTCCACAAAAAATAGTGAATTGTACCACCTTGATAGCTGGAAAAAATATTATTATAATAATAAAAATTGTAATTAGTAGAAAATTATTAAAATGTAGCAGTGATGTTATTGATACAGTAAGCATTTCAGGCTTGATTCAAAGACTGAAATCTGTAGGGATACCTGTATTACCATAGAAGACTTCTAATCATACCCATATGGAATAGTTCACAATCTCCATAAATACATAATATGGAAAGGAGTCTCTTACAAGATTGTGTGAGGTAATGCTTTAGACATCTCTGATAGCTCTGAAGAGAATCTCAGTTTAATGGTGACCACAGTGTGTCCTAGCCACCTTCTTAACTTCAGCTTTAACACTAATACTCATTATTGGTATGGTTTTGCATGTAGGACAACATGGTTTTGTCTTCATCTTGTAAACCTGTGAGAAGTTTTCAGGAGCCATTCTGATAATGAGGACTGCAATCTCCAAGCAGCACAATATTCTCAGTCTGCCTCCCCGCTGTTCAGGGGGTACCACTGAAGTTGCTTTAAATGGGAAGCGTCTGTTCTTCCTCTGAACCCCTCACACCAGAACAGATGGGTGGAACTTGGAATATGGAAGGTTTTACCTCAGAGGTGGTAACAGTGAAGCTACTCATTAACACTGAATTTACCACTTCGTTAGCAACATTGCTTCCTGTTGAGAAAAGTTAATACAGGGTCTCTGACTGAGCATGCTTTTGTCTGCCTCTGCAGCAGTAAACCAAGGAAAACACACATCTTCAGGCAAAATTGTCTTACTCAATTTCTTATAAATGTTTTGTGAACAGTTTTGTACTCTGCTGCCTGATGCTATATGAAACCTACATTATTCAGTTGTAAAATTACTGGAGCTGTTGTGCATCGCTGGAGGTTTCACTTCTTTTAATTGACTTTTGCATTAGTGATTCATAGCACATGTTTGCACTGCCCATTTCTAACTTGTGTACGTGATGTAAAGACTCCTGCTGGGTGGTGCATTATCACCATTTTAGGGTGATAGCTTTGAATGTGATCTTATTGGAAGTTGTTATTATAGTGAAGAATGACCCACCTCAAAACAGCAAAGAAAGGCAAAAAAGAAATGGGAAGATGAGAAACTGGGGTGCTTAGTCAAACATTTGCGTAAAGGTATGTTATAGATAAAGAATACAATAGAATATTTTGCACACTTAAAGCATTTATTATGCCTCTGGCATGAGCATTGTTGTATTTCTAAATCAGCTAATACAGTGACGGAGTAACAAAGGAAATATTTTTTAATTACTTCATTTTGCATTGTATTTCTGCTCTGAATAGAATTACTTTTATCTGCAAAAGTAAATTATCTTACATTAAGGTTTATTTTTCACAAACTCAGAAGAGCTTAAATAATTGTTTTGTCCTTTCGCTGATTTGAAACAAAACAAGTGCAATAGCAGAATTTCCATGAAGCCGTAATTAGCTTTGAATTGTGTGGATAGCTGTCATTCCGTTGAATTGAAAATACTGGACATATTTTAAAATGTGATGTATGAAGATGGAACTGGTGTTGTTTAACCAGATTGTTTTCTCTCCTTAGGAAAAAAGGATGTCCAAAGTGATCTTCCTGGATTTCGATAAAGGACCATTGCAGGAAGCCATGGGTATTAGTTGTGAGTTATAACATCTTAATTCAAAGAGTCTAGGTAATAACTCCTTTTAACTGAGTTCTATTCAAAAGGTTAATTAGTAACTGACACTGTGTGATGGCAGGAGTCAAATCCCCCAAAAGATGGAAGTGAGTAGTACTCTCTTAAGGGTAAAATATGTGATTTCTGTAAAATATAGATGTCCTGGCTCCTAGAAGAATGTTTTAATACTTTATGCTCACTGTGTTCTGAAGACCTATATAAGAAGTGAATGTGAGGGTAGACTAAAGTTTACATTTCTGTTGGTCACACACTGATTTTCCTGCGTAGGCAACTTCTTTGTGCTCACAAGCACTGAGTAGATGATTTGATGTATGAATAAAAGTCATTTGTAGGAAGACAAAGCCACTGACAGGAAATTAATATGCAGTAGTTCTCTATACTGGTAGATACTGTTATTGTCATGCACTGGATTCTACATGGTGACTTCATCTGGTAAGTAAATCCTAATGAAATGTTGTGTTCTTACAGTATTTTTCCCCCACCTTTGATAAGATGTTTTATTTGCTTATTATTTAAAATAGCTTTATAAGCAGAATGGGATTTATTTGTTTTAAAGCAAAGGCAGTCCTTTTGTAGTTTCCTCGGTGAGTTTGATCCTTTGCTGTGTCTCTGTCACTAATCAGATGTTTGAAATTAGCATCATTGTGTTTTCTCCTTGTGTAGGCTTCCATGTAGCATCAGGTCAATTGTACAGGAGTACTTTGAAAAAAATGCTACCTTGAGAAACATAAAGATTGTTTTAGTTTCCTAAAGAAAGTATATTTTAAAAAAGCCCAGAATTGCTAGTAGATATCTGGGTAGCCTCTGCTCCCTACTTGTTTTACTTCTAGAGAGCAATGGAAGATTAACTGTATTTATGTACATGTAGAATGTGTTTGCGTTTGTTTTGACTATCTAATTTTTCCCATCTTGTCTGTGCATAGGTCTTAGGCTTCTTTGAATGGGAATACTTAGCAGTGATTAGTTTGCTGTATGGTTATTAATACTGCATAGCGGAAAAAGTATATTTTTTTATTGCTTCATTGATTCATTTTAATTGTCCTGAATATCCTAAATGAAAAATATATTTTTGACAAGTTCACCACATCTTTTTAGATTACAGTGTGAAGAATGATCCTGAAGAAAAGCTGTAGATTAAAATTACCATTATTTATTTCTGCAATTGCCTGATCATTTTCTTGTTTGTTTTTTAGTATAAATGTACTTAATGGACAAACGAGCAATATGGATGATTTAGAGATAAATACTGAAGTCACTGGTGCTAAAGAAGAAGAAATCCTATGTGATGATAATTTTGTATCTGAGGAAGAAGGTGGCATTCCCAAACCAGAAGAGAGTGACACATCATTTCAGAAGAACAACGCATTGACTCTGACTGAGGAGCTATCAAGGGACAGATCTGAAAAAGCCTTAAGTGGAGGCCAGGCTTCTCTATTTATACACACTGGTGCTCCTACTGTTTCTAGTGAAAACTTTATGTTGTCTAGAGGAACTGCTGTTAATGGACCAGTTTCACACTCCACCTCAACAAAGACTTCCGTTATGAATAAAGGCAGCGTTTCATTAACCACCGGACAGCCTGGAGGTCATCTCACAGATTCCTGCTCAACTTTGACAGTGGTTCATGATCTTCAGCTGCCTGCAAAAAGTACAACACAGAAGTCAAATCAGCACCAAGTTTTATTTTTGTTACCTGATGTAGCACATGCTAAGAACCTGACTCATTCCATTAAAAATCTACCTACCTCTGCTTCAATTGGTTGTGATTCACAGAAAACAGTAGGAAATAGTGTAGATAGCACTTTAGTAGGCCAAGTAGAAGTTTGTGAGGATGAGAAAGATTTACTATTAAAAGATGATTGTGTCGATACATTAACAGGCATTTCCTCAGGTACAGGTGGCTTCAGATCGGGATGTGATCCTAGCTGGGATCCACAAAAAGAGTTTATACAGTTTCTTATGACAAATGAAGAAACAATAGAAAAGTCTCCCATTCACTGTAAGGTAGGGCTAGAAAAGAAGCGGAAAAGGAAAATGGATGTTAGTAAAATAACACGCTATACTGAAGACTGTTTTGATGATACCAGTTGTATTCCTAGTAAATCAAAACTATTAAATGTCGAATTCTTAGAGCCGAATGAGGAGCTACAAATAGTAGAACCACAGAAATATTCATTGAGTAAAGTAAAGCCTGAATCCACAGATGAAGAGCTGGAAACCGTTGATGCTATCCAGCAGCTCATTTATAGTCCCTCTAGTAACTGTGCAGAAGATACTTCTCCTGTTCACACTAGCACTTTTCTATCCAATAGTTTGAAAAACAAATGTGAAGAGAATGATTCTGAATCGCCATCTACTTTCAGTACTGATGAACCATCATTTTATCCCTGTACAAAGTGCAATGTGAATTTTAGAGAGAAGAAACATCTGCATAGGCATATGATGTACCATTTAGATGGGAACAGTCATTTCCGACATCTCAATGTCCCCAGGCCCTATGCATGTAGGGAATGTGGAAGGACATTTCGAGATCGTAATTCACTTCTTAAACATATGATAATTCACCAGGAAAGAAGGCAGAAACTGATGGAAGAAATCCGTGAGCTGAAAGAACTTCAGGATGAGGGTAGGAGTGCACGGTTACAATGCCCACAGTGTGTATTTGGTACCAATTGTCCCAAAACATTCGTGCAGCATGCAAAGACCCATGAGAAAGATAAAAGATATTACTGTTGTGAGGAGTGCAATTTCATGGCTGTGACAGAAAATGAACTGGAATGCCATCGAGGGATCGCTCATGGAGCAGTAGTCAAATGTTCAATTATTGGCAGCGACATATCCCAGAGAAAAACCCAGAAAAAGGCATCCTTGAAAGATCCTTATTTAGGATCCTCAAGAAAGTCCTCAACGTATATGTGTAAGCTGTGTCCATTTGCTACTTCAGCTAGAAGCATTTTAAAAAAACACATGGCATATTTGCATTCAGCATCGTGCATTGATCCCTTTGGTAGCCATCTTAGACTAGAGAAAAGAAAAGGCAGCATAATAGAAGAATCTTTAGATTTTCGTAGCAGGACAAAACAGTTGCTCAAACATTCTTCTACTTTTCCAAAGAACTCTGCTTTAAAACAGGATGTAAAAAGATCATTTGGCTCTACTTCACAGTCCAGTAACTTCACAAAACTTCACAAGAGACCCTACAGGATACAGAAGGCTCGGAAAAGCGTTTCACAGTCATCTGTAAGTGTGTGCAATCTAAATTCTACAAACAAGAACTTTTTTATTAGAAATAGCCTTGACCAAAAATGTAAATATTTTCGTCAAGCAGCAAAGCAGAAAGCTAGTGCCAAAAAAAGTAATTATTTATATAGACACAAATATGAAAACTACAGGATGATTAAAAACTCTAGTGACTCTTACCCTTTACATTTAAAAAAGGAAGAGTCCAAATCTGTCAGTGTTTTACATTTATTTTCTCCATCAAGTAATAATTGTTTTGTCATGGATTCAAATAGCCTTGATTGCAAAAGGGCAGAAGGCTGTAAAGATCATAGACATGTAGCTGTAAAAAGAGTGGTTAAAGATTCCAAGAGGGAAGGCTCTGTTACAGGAGATGATTTGGATTGCTATCCAGATTTTCTGCATAAAATGACTGTTGTTGTTTTACAGAAACTAAACTCTGCTGAAAAAAAAGACAGCTATGAAACGGAGGATGAAAGTTCATGGGATAATGTTGAACTATGTGATTACACTACACAGTCTGTGGAGGATGAATCTTACAGTGATATTAATCAGGAGCATGTAAACCTATTCCCCATATTCAAAGGTAAAATGGAAGATAATGAAGCTGGTGATAAATCTTCACTTGGTTATGAGCAGAATGATGGCTTTTATTTTGAGTATTATGAAGATGCTGAGGGTAGTAACTTCTTGCATGATTTGCATGATCCTCAGAATATAGAAAATGTAGGATCAGCATTGCCAAAGCATAATTCAGTTTTCCACTGGACTGATTTGTCGCTTGAAAAGAAGTCCTGCCCGTACTGTCCAGCAACCTTTGAAACAGGTGTTGGCTTGTCCAATCATGTCAGAGGACATCTTCACAGAGCTGGACTAAGCTATGAAGCTCGTCATGTTGTTTCACCAGAACAGATAGCAACAAGTGACAAAATGCAGCATTTTAAAAGAGCTGGAACAGGGACTCCTGTTAAACGTGTTAGAAAAGGTAAGATTTGGTTTTTTTATTTCGGTATGAAGCAAAGGGGGGGTCAAAGGGATTTACTGAGTACTAAACAAGACTCGTGTTGTCTTGTAAAGCTTCTCTTCTTGTGCTTTCCTGTTGTCATGTTTAACTATATGTAATTGTCAAAAAACATTATGATTGTTTTCTTTCTAGCGATTGAGAAATCCGAAACTTCCTCTGAGCATACGTGTCAGCTCTGTGGTGGCTGGTTTGATACTAAAATTGGATTGTCTAATCATGTGCGAGGACACCTGAAGAGGCTTGGCAAAACCAAGTGGGACGCACACAAGTCTCCCATCTGTGTTCTGAATGAGATGATGCAAAATGAAGAGAAGTATGAAAAAATCCTAAAGGCTTTGAACAGTCGCCGTATTATTCCCAGACCATTTGTTGCTCAGAAATATGCATCAAATGATGACTTTTTATCTCAGAATGTTATACCTCTTGAAGCATACCATAATGGCCTAAAGACTGAAGATATATCTGTGTCTGCATCGGAGGAAGAAGGGCTGAGTTTCCTAAATGAATGTGATGAAACAAAAGCAGTACTACATGATGAAAAAAGGAATCAGTCACTTACACTGATAGAACTCCTGAAAAACAAGAGGTTAGGAGAGGAAAGGAATCCTGATATTTCCCCTCAAAAGATTCATAATCAAACTGCAAGAAAGAGGTTTGTTCAGAAATGTGTTCTTCCATTAAATGAAGACAGTCCATTGATGTATCAGCCGCAAAAAATGGACTTGACTATGCAGTCAGGTAAGAAGGTGTTTCTTGACAACATTTCCTAAGAATCCTGTAATTCATAGAAAATGTGCAAGTGCAGAGTATTTTATTTGGGATTCTGTTCATTTAATTCTTGTTTCATTTCCAGAGGACACTTGACTGCGAGAGGTAGCACAGCAAATTTTTCTGACATGTTTTTCCTAAAGTGAAAAAACCCCTCAGGAGCACTGAAGGGTTTTTGCATGGAACATAGTTCCTGTTCTACATATGACTGGGCATACAAATTCAAAGCGGACACAAAGTGAGCCTCAGTAAGGAAGAAGACACATCCTGCAGTAAACAAGTTGAAGTGTCCATGCATATTTGGTAGACTAACAGTTCTGAAATGTTTGGGCTTGTAACCCTGTTTTTGGGCATTAAAACAGCTGGTTTGGGAATACTGCATTTAAATCTTTCAGGTTTGTGCAAGGCAGCATTTGCTCAAACTAACAGAACTGTTGATACCATTATGAAAGCATAATACTGCAAATTGGTGAATCACTGTCAACTAATTTTGATGGTTTTAGGCAAACATACTCTTACAACATAGATTAATTCTTGTTTGTTGCAAATTGTGGCTGCTGTGAGAAACTCATGCTTGCTTAGGGTCTGTCTATCCTGAGTGACAACCTTTGCTGGTTCAAGCTTTGTTGGCATACAGTTGTAGCCAGCAGGTTTCCAATGCACGGCCTCTGACCGATAAGGACCTAGATTGTCCCTCCACTGAGAATTGTGCTAATGAAACAATTCTACAATCAACTTCTAGCTACTCTGTATACTAATAGAGCAGGCTTTTAGAGTGATGTTTTTAATTTACTTGTCACATGAGAATTATTTCTAGTCTTGGGGAACTCTTACAACATCCTTTTTAATGTGTATGTAGAGCTTGCATTTACCTGTTTCTTGGTTGGACACCACCAATGCTGCAGGATTCTTTAGATTGAGGAGTAGGATCTTATTTTTATACCCCTGACTTTTTTTTGGTTCTATTGCTTTTCTTGTTATTAACCAGATTAGTAAGACTGTCAGTGCCTAGTGCTTTTTCACCTATATTCTTTTCTTCCTTTAAACAAAAAAACCCAACAATCTGATGTGCTCAGAAGTTCTTTTAGGGGACTACAAAAGTGTGGCAGTCAATCTCTTAACAAAGGCGGCTTTCTAAAATGACATAGTGGAAGTGGAAAAGAATTATTTTTATGTCTTCTGTACATCTGTGGTTGTCCCTTAAGACAGGAGATTGCTTAATAAAGGAAGTGTATCTTTGACAGGTTTAATGATTTGAAAAACAATGCTCAAGGAAGAGCTTGCCAAACCTGACATGTGTTTTGCTTTCTGGATAATGTTTATTGCTCAATATTAGGTAGCACCTGTTTGGTTGTGATGACCAACCAAGTAAAAATATGCATACGCTCGCATAGTACTAACATTTATGAATGGGGCCCGATAGTTTTCTGTGGCTGAGGTAACAGAATTTGATAACTAACGCACTGTGCCAGTTGAGTTAATAAGAAAATATGTAACATCAAGTCGAAAATCTTCTGTTTTTCCTAAAAAGGGCAAATATTTCTAATTCTGGTTTTGGTTTTAAAAAGGGTTTTACCAACCAGGTGTTCTTCTTCTGGAAACTTGCCTGAAAAAACAGCATGTCTTCTGTGGGCTGCTGGTGAATAGCATTCTTTCTTTCCTGCAAACAGAGACTTTCCAGCTGAGTAGTTTTAGCTTTTTTATTTATTCTTCTAATAATTTATTAGTAGAGAACCTGAAATATTAGTTGACCAAAACAGTATATCTTTGGTAAAATACAGGGAGAAACATTATGGTGAAGTTGAGCAGGGGATAAGTTACAATGGTTTCTTTGTCTTTAAGTGAGGAGTTCAGTATTGTTTCATTGTTTTCCTGTGACAAATGGCATGTTGCTTTGTTGACATTTATTTAGCACAAAGATTTTAGCAAAAATCTTCAAATCATTTACTTTCATTTTCGACTGTGCATCTAAAGTAATGAACAGAAAATGCACTGAGCAAAATGTTTTCTCTAATAGTTATTTAGTGGTGTGTTTTACCACCTTTTTCTCTGAGCCTTCAACAGCAGCCTAATTTTAGTATTGAGCTCTTCCGTCGTATGGGTAAAACACTTTTAATTACCACTTTGTCAACTTGACTTTTCAAATTCTCTTTATTGGAAATGTTGAAAGCTCTGAAATTTCTCAACAGAATTGTGCTATTCAAATTGCGGGATTGTATTTTGGAATTAGAGCTTCATAATATGGAGATTTGTAGGAACTTGATAGTAGGTATTAAATGCAGAGTAGCCTACTGGGCTCAAGTTGCCTCCTTTCTGTTCTTTTTCAAATAACATGGTTTGGCTTAAAGCACTAGGTGGAAAACTAATAACGGTTAACTTGGATCCTTCTAATATACTAAACAATGGCGTCAATGCAGTGAATATATTTTAAACCATCTTTATTGCAGAAAACTTTTTACAACGCTTTGAGAATTTCATTTTTTGAAGAGAGAACTGGATTATAGTTTTCTTTTGAATGATAGGTATGCCTGTGAAGCTTAGAACGTGTGTGCATTGCAATACGACGTTTACAAGTGCTGTTAGCCTGTCCAACCACTTACGCGCTTATGCACGAAAGAAGAGTGCTGGACTTTTGACTGGGACAGGTATGTTTTGTTACAGATGTACAAGCAAGTCTGTCTATGATACATTTCCTTCATCAGACTGGACAAAAGCATATGTTAATTCAAAATAATTTTGAAGCTTCTGCTGGTAAACAATTTATTTGCCATAAAACTTCAGCAACTTGTAAGAAAATGTATGTTGCTGTTGTCCACTCTCATGTCTGATTTTCATTCTTTATGATTTTGGATCCAACACTTAAGGTATGTAAGCAAAACTAAGAGATGGTTGCTTAAATTCATTCTCCTATGATATCACAGCTTCCAAACCAGATAGTTGGCCTTCTAATGAAATGTTTAAAAGTATCTCAGAAATGAGAGTGGTGGGGAGGAAAAAAAGGCAACAAAACAAGTTTTTACAATCTAGTACCTATGATTATGGAGAATAGTAAAATAGGAAAAGCAAGTAATTTTACACTTTGTATATTTCTAACAACATACTGTATGGAGTTGGTTTAGTTTCTTGTTTGGCTCACAACCCAAAAACTACCTGCTCTGAAACTGAGTGAGGGGAGTACAGCATTTGGCACTGCTATTAATGATTTTATTAAAACACACTTCATTTTGAAATTCTTCTAATATGCTGTATTTTTACTTGTTTCCAGAGACCTGCAGCTTGCTTGGCTGTAGGCAGTTTCTGAGTTTACTTGGATTATTGCTGAGATTAGTGGGACTTCACATGATCAACAGCAAATTCAGGAGCAGAGATGCAATATAATGAGCAAAATTTGGAGATACGAAGTGTGAAATATTCTGTAATTAAGAAGGGCAACCATCAATTTTCTGTGTCAACAAACACAGACTTTCACATAATACTCTTGGAAAATGCATAATCCTTTTTTTATCTGCAAATGTAATTCATTATGCTAAAAATGACAAACTGAGTTGCAGGCTTTCTCTGCAGAAGGCTAAAAGAAATATTTTCACAATATGGGCCTGTGGCTGCCAGGTCTTATGTTACACTGCATTAATGCTATAACAAAGCAGATTTGGAAGGAAGTCAGCAGTGACAGTAATATCTAACGCGTAGAAGAATATGCCTTTTGTCAGTAATTCTGAAAAATTTAATATTTATTCAATAGAAAGTTGATGGTAGTAGGCTTCATTTACCCCTGCTGTGATTTGATATTAGCCCTGTGGTAAATTCATTTTCTTATATACCTACTGAGGAAGTATTTTTCAATAGCTGTGTATTTAAATTTCACATTAATAACTTAATAGTAGTTCAGTGAAGGAGACACTAGCAAACAGGATAGTACACAGAGATTGAATCCTGGACAATCACTTTGTACCTAGCTTCCCTTTTGCTAAGTGGGAAAAGTGAAGGAAGCATGTTAAGGTGCTTTCAGGGATTTTTGTTTGTTTTCTCTAAGAAACATACTTTGCTAGTGAAGTGGTTGCATAGTCATCAGAACAGTTGCCACTTTACTTAAAAGAAGGGACAGAAAACTAACAAGTCTTGTGTCATTGGACCTACAAGTTGGTTTAAAATGAGGTTGGAAACAAAATGGTGTTAGAAACAAAGTTTAAATAAAAAGTGAGAAACAAAACATGGGGGAAAAAAATCTTTTGATCTGGATCAAAGCCAGATAATTCACACCATGGATAAAGGCCTTTTGCTGAAACCATTGACTTAAAGAGTCAATGCTGAGTTCTACCTATAGCATCATGCAACCAATGTATATTTGTATTAACTTAGTCATTACACTGCTGCAACTCTGTGAAGTTTGTAAACTTTGCTCATTGACTTCTCATTCAAGCAAGCTTAATGCAAGGCTTGTAGACCAAAAAATACTCTTCTAAACTCTTTTAAACTGTTGTTTTATTTGATATTCCACTTTATAATGTAAGTTTTATGAAGAGAATTATTTTAGTGCAAGATTTCACTAGTACACTAGTTCTAAACTTCATCATGAGTGTTGCTCTTGGGTAGATCTCAGGTTTTCTTATTTAAAAATGGTTGCAGCTGAGAGCAATTTCAAGATGTCTTCAGTATGGCCTCAGCTACAGCTGAACCTTCAGTGGTCTTCAGCCATTGTATGGAGACAATGAGGACATGCTCATACAGGTTCCTTCTTCTCCGTAAGCCTTTCCTATATCTTCTGAAGTAAACATAACTACCAAAACGAAGTCACATCAGTAGAATAATTACCTCAGTTTCTTGCTGTAATGAAATAATTGTGTCAAAACATGAGTGCTGTAATTCTTTTATTTGGCAATTGTTATGGGACCTATCTAGGCACGACTGTTTACTAGGAGAAATACAGTGATCTCTGCATACCACCAAAGCGAGACCTTTCTGAGCACTACATTAGCTTACGTACTAGCCTCAGATTTTCCATTTGTCTGCACGTGTTTTTGATATTGACTGTTACCATATTGCCCTTCTAGCAGATGCCCTACTTCTTCAGTCAGTGACTGCATCATATTTAGTTAGATATTACCCTGTTTTTCTTTTCAAATGCAACTTGACAGTTTTAGCTGTATAGTAGACATAGTTAAGCATAATGGTAGCTTGGGAGAATGGACTCAAGAAGAGCATCCTAAAGTGAAAGTTCCTAGGCTGTTGACTGTTTGAGGTTAGTCTTTATTAAACCTTATTTGTGCCTATACTTAATGCATTATAGATCCAGTATTGAGTAAATACCTGTGTCTTCAGGTGTCTGGTTGGAACTTTTTTGTTGTTGTTATTTAGTCCAGTTTTTAACAAAGTAATGATTTAATTGCTCATCTCAACTAGATGTTAATTGCCTTTTATACCTGTTTTGATGTATAGCAGCACATTGGTGTTTCTCAGGGTACGTGGTAAACTTTCTTCTTTCTTCTGAGTATCTTTAGAGCATTGGACAGACCTACACAAAATCTTCAAAATGCATCTCGCTCTTCTTGGTTACAGTTGTATATTCAACTTCCTTTTCTTTTCTCTGAGCTTCTCTTCCTCCCTCATCCCCTAGCTTTCCCCAAATCTCTTGATACTTCTTTCCACCCTGGCTTTTTACATCTTCCCTTTCTTGACTCTGTTCACATGCTCAGTCTCATCTTACTGGCTGTCTTCTTCTGGGAATCACCATTTTCTTCTTTGGTCTCTGCTTCTGCAGGCAGAGACTGCTTTTTCAGAAGTTTGGAAGGGAGCAATAAAGTACAGAGCAAGGAGTCTGGCCTTCAAGCCAATGGTGTGACTGAAGTAGCAGTTCATGAGGGCTACTAATGTTCAAATAATTTAAAATATTTTTTTGTCAAAGTTGTAGCTTTGGGAAGTTTGTGGTGGAAGCATATCAGCTATGCAGACGCTGGCTTTGTGTGTCTTTATTCTGTGCTGTAACACTCATAATCAATCAACTGGTATGATGAGCTAATTTTCAGTGTTCTGTAAAATCCTATAGGGAGCAAATGATAGGAAGGGTTTTTTTACTGTACTTTACTGTGCAGTAGTGATGATAGATAGCAAGCGATTGAATTTGAAAAATTAGTGGCTAAATGTACAAGAAGGATAGTTCATTATTTTTTACTTTTTAATTGGCAGTGTTTTCAAATGGTTAATTAGTTCCATTTCTGTGTGCAATTTTTCAACTTGTTTTAGCTTACATACACTATGACAAAAGTAATGAAGCCAGAGTAAAAGACCCAGCTTCAGTTTGCCTGAAATAAGTAGTGTTTCATATTGAGGGACTTGAGGAAGCAGAGCATTTTCATTTGGAACTGCCGACCGGATGTCATGGCATGACAGGGCCTCTAATTGTGACCTAATTCATGTTGTCTTAGGCATGCTCATTTAAACCTCCTATCTCCATCTACTTGTAGTCATTGTTGATAAGGGGTCACAGAGGTAAAGAAGGTTTTTATATGCAGCCTTTTTACTTAGCATATATTTTTCAAAGTAATGTGCTCTGAAATTGTACGTAAGTGCATCAAGGAGATTCCTCCAATGTTTGATTGTCTTTTGTTCTAAATGGGTTGTTTCTCCATCATGTATCAGCAGTTTGAGGAAGTGATGTGACTGGTTGTTTACAAGAAGTTTTTCGATTATCAGCTGGGAAACACCAAGTGGCCAAACTTGAAAGAAAGAGATTTCTTCCAAAAAGAATTAGGCCTTTATGGAGAATGACGATAGTTTGGAAGCTGTAATAACTACAAAGTAGGTATTAACGATAGGTAGTTCCTGCGTCTCTAGCAATTTGCTGCGGTTTCCACGCAGTTTACTAGAGCTAAATTATCCTTGGTATCTTCCCAGACATGATTAAAATATATTTTTTGAGGAGGTCATGTTTTGTTACAGTAAAGGCATAGAACAGTAACTGAGTTTTGGTCAGAACATGGCTACTTTATGGGGAGGGAATGGGTGAGGCGATTGTGTGACTTACTTGATGCTTGCAACCACATCGTATCAACAGAGTGCTCAAGTGTGTGCATGTGACTTTATTTAAACTTGTTGCTCTGTGGATAGACAAAATGAAATTAATGTGATGGCTACTGGTACACGTGCCTGATAACTGCTGTTTGAATTGTGGTTTCCAGTCAGCTTTACTCAGATGTTCCTCTTCCTTCACTCACTTTCCAGCTTCACTGAAGTAACTTCAAAATGTACTTGTGGTGCTTTGAGCTCCCTAAAATGTGAAAGAATATGTTCACTAGCTCAAAAGATGAAGGGAACAGTGTGATCCTTGCAGAACAGGTTTAGTGTTCTTAGTATTTTCTGTCTTTTGTAACAGCTTCTTGCTTGGGCAAATTTAGCTAAGTTGCTCTGAGAATTCGTTGAGTAATCTGAATCTTTTTTCTTGGTCTTTTACTGTGGTATTTTCTGTTCTTTCTTTTGCAGTTTCTCTGTCTAGAGCCTCCATCATAAATGGCTCAGAGGACATGCCCTTTTGTTTTCCTTGTTTTCTCATTGTTCTTGAAAAAGATACCTTTCAAGGAAATAGAAACTACCTCTCCTGGTTCATTATGGCAGTTTCTGTCAGTGTTGCTGTTGTTTGGTTGCACAGTAGTTCAGAGGGAGTTTTTTCTTAGAAGATTATACACACACATGCAAGCCCATTAGGTGTCAGGAATCTGTTGCAGAAGATCAATCCAGGTCTAATAAGAAAGGGAAACTCTCTGAAATGCTCCAGATATGTGTGAGTAGAGTCAAATTTCTTGATGGGAATGAATGTCTTTGCCACCGTCAAGGAAGTCAGTAAGTTCTTATTTCAAATGCAGGTTGGCCTCTCCAGGAGGAGTCTGTTGTCGACTGCTTCTTTTTTTTTCCACTCATATCAACTGACATCAACTAACTGTCATCAGATGCAACTCATGGACATGCTTGCATTTGGATAATACTTCTGTTTTCCTTCTTCCCATGATGTTCCACGAAATCAGCAAAGGCAAAGCTTTTGCTGTAATAACTATGGCAGCTAAGTCGCACCTCATACAAACAGTTCTCTTCAAAGCATGGGTGTCTGGGTTCCAGTGTTTTATCTGCTTACATTTCTGATGATGTTACTGAAGTTGCGGTATATAAAGTATTTACATATGTGGTAGTTCCTACCTGATATGATAGTTAGCTTTTTTCTTCCTAATTAAATGAAAAATATGCTTTTGGTGAGAGAATAAGGTATTAAGAACCCCTTAATGCTTTTCCAGAATTATCTTGGCCATTTCTCTTTCTCCCACCTGCCACCTTGGGTTACTGCCTTTATATCCAGACTGGTTTTGTTGTTGCTGTCAGAAAAAAATATTGGTAAGCCTCATTTTCCTAATGTTGATCTGAAGAAGTCTCTCTAGGTTGGTGTCTGCTTTCTACTTATTGGTTCTTTGATACCGTCAGACCTCAGAAATTCATTTTAAATTTTAGGTACTGTAGGAATCTTTAAGTCTGGGGGTGGAACTGGGAAATGTCTGTCATATCTACCAAATTAAAAGTTGGGCTACAAGGTAAAAGCTTGAGAGGTGCTCATTTGGAGGGCATGAAAAAACTGAGGATGCAGTCAAGACTGTGTGTTCTTTAAATCAACATGTTTTACCTCACCAGATGATGTCTTATGCTTCAGAATGCTAAGAGGTTAATTCTTCTGTTTTACATTATAGGAGTCAAAACTTTACTAAGTATAACATTTTTTTTTTCCATTTTACTGTTAAGATGCTTCAGTAGCGTAGCATTATGCCTTCTTGGTATCAAGAATACCACCTGGTACTGTCTTTCTGGTTTCTGTGGAGTTTTTTTTTTAAGTGATGTAACTGGTTGTTTGCAAAAAGTTTTTGTGTTGGAGTTCTATTGTTGGTGTCTTGTGTTTCAGAATAGAGTGTAGCTAGATACACTTCTCAGTTCAAGCAGTCACAGACATCTTGAGCTTTATTAGCTGTTTGCAACATAACAATATTAATTCAGATTAATACACTCATCCCCCACTTTGGCTGCTTCTTAGAATCTCCAGGTTTTGTTTCAGATTCCCATTACATTTGTTTGAGAGGTACAGACCTCAAAACTATTTGAACTCATTTGCTATGTGTTTCCTGTTCACACACGTTATTTTCATACATAGTTTCAAATGCTTAGTCTGAATTTAAAAAGTGGCCTTGCCATCCCTCTCTATTGTCCTAATACCAGCTCCCACTGCCAAGGACAAATACATACTTTATGTAAGCTTCATTAGAATTCAGATAGGAGTGAGGGAGAAGCTTCATTTGAAATTCTTAGAACAAAAGGACAAATTTTTGCTTTGTGATGAAAACAAATGTGAGGTGTTTTATTCAAACTGGCAATTTTTGATTGTACTAGCTGAAAGCTACAACTTTATAAAGTTGTAACTTCGTTGAACATTAGTGGTCTTATGATGGTACTTGAACTACAAAATAAATTCTGAGATTTTGACAGTGTTTTGCGCATGAAAGGGAATTTCCAGTGGTGCTTTGCTTCTGTATAGTTCTGCAATAGGTTTGTAGGTGCTTGCTGATACTAAAACAAGAGTTTAATGCGGAATGCCAATTATCTAGTCTTTCAAAGAGCAAGCACTATGCTAAGCTAAAAAAAAACCAACTTCATGTGTTTCGCCAGTATATTTCTTAGAATACACTGTAATGGTTTTAGATTTTCATTATAATTAAATATAGAATAACAAGGAGGTAGATGTCTTTTTACTACTGCTATAGGGAACACTTACTGAATATCTCTGTCTAACACTCATGGAAGTATTACTTTCACATATGGAAATTTCTCTTCTTAGCTTTAGACTGTAAACAAAAGAAGTCAAGGTCAAGATCTGGAAGCAAGAAGAAAATGCTGCCGTTACCTCACAGTGCTGATGAAGTTTACATACTCAGATGCAGGTACATAGTGTTACTTTAATTGGAAGAACACATTCTTAAGAGCTTTCTAATGTTAGAAAGATTCATGATTGTATCTGTAAATGTTTGTGATTAAATTGAATAATAAGGGGGGAAAGCAATTGCCTATTTTTATTAGTTTGAACAAGAGGATTTGATTCAGTCATACTTGGATGTTAGACTGTCAGTTGTTTCTCTAGCTTAAATCTTATTGGTCATGTCTGAGTAATATTCTGTCCTTCAGAAGAAAATTTACATCAGAACAATAGATTGATATTACTGGTTTTGAGAGTGTGAGTTGTATAAGCTGCAGAGTTTTGTGCTCACAGTTACTACTAATGAACTTAATTACTGAGTTTTTCAGCTAAAACATGTAGAAACAAACTTCAAGAAAATTAAGACTTTCCCCTTACTGTCTTTATTTTATAATTTTTTAGTAGAGATAGATGTATCTTGATGGATTAATTTTAATATTTGCATAGGTTTTGTGGTCTGGTCTTTCGAGGACCTTTGTCTGTTCAAGAAGACTGGATAAAGCACTTGCAGCGACACATTGTCAACGCAAATCTTCCACGGACTGGAGCTGGCATGGTTGAAGTCACATCACTACTTAAAAAGCCTGCTTCCATTACTGAAACTTCATTTTCTTTACTGATGGCAGAAGCAGCATCATAGAACAAGGAAACATTTTAAATTTTAATTGGATGTAAATTTGAAATACTTCATCATTTTTTTAAATAAATTGCTACACTAAATTATGTTTATAAATGCTATAGACAGAAAATAGGGGAAGTGGATTACAGTAACATCAAAATAAATTGAATACTTAACAGTTACAGTAAGTAGTCTTTATATTTTATATAGGGTGGAAGATGTGTTTTTAAGGTTTATTATGTTTTTGTCAGTTACTGTGTTCACTATCAATACAAGACCATTATATGTATGGCAGCCATTTTTAAATTGTTGCACATGGGTACTTAAAAGACAGATTTTAATAAAACAAAGAAACCACGTTCTCTTCAGTGTTACCCAAACCAAGGCTCTGTTTATTCCAAAAAGAATTACATAGTAAAATAAGATACTATTATATTTTGTTTGTATGTATGTAGTGTTTTGTATAATACCAAGAACTGCTAATACAATTTACTCAACTTAGGGCATTAAATACCATGTACTTCATAGTTCAAGAGACTGTTTCGTTCAAATAGGGCAATTAGTACTATTCTATCTAGGTGTGTAAGTGTTTTTTTTAAATCACATGAGGCTTTTTGTACTAAAAAGTGGAGGGAAACTTGTTTAAACAAATTTCTAAGAGAACTATGTACATAATACTGGAAATTTGTGGTAAGGAAATATTCTTTACTTCAGTTGCATTTCTCACTGACAATAAAGTGGTGCATCCATGCTACCTCCTACTTGTCAACAAAGATGGTATTTACCCTTATGTTTTTGTATCATAGTAGATTCAATCCAACTTTATTACAAAGCATCTTTTTGTTAACAAGTTTGTTACTTTTATGACAATTTACTTAAAGTCTGACTTGCTTACAGAAGTTTGCCTCTACTATTTTATTTAACACTGTAGAAATGTACTAATAAGCATTGCTCACTACACGGTTAGAGTAGGCTTTTCATTTATAATTCTGTTTAAAAGATTGATCATTTTAGAAAATTCAAACACAGATTGAAATGTTTCTACATATGAAGAGAATGTTTACAACTTAAATTTTAGAGCTTGTTTTGGATGTGATTATATGTATGAAAACTGTAACACTATGCTCATGCTAAGGACCTACTTACGGAATTATTGAAATAAATGTGCTGTGAGGATGGAAATATGGTGCAGGTGTCTTGGTCATGATGAATTGTGTTTGTTCATTTAAACTGTCTTCAGAACATGATTTTTGTTTAAATCAAATTAGATTACAAATCAATTTTGTATGCAAGTAACATTTCATTTTACTCATATAGGGTAACAGATACTGTAGTTAAGCCAAGGATATGCATTGATATTTTCTTTATATGTAAATAAAGT
Source organism: Origma solitaria (assembly GCA_013397895.1). Lineage (NCBI taxonomy): Eukaryota > Metazoa > Chordata > Aves > Passeriformes > Acanthizidae > Origma > Origma solitaria. Next base: position 1,033,051 of record VZRL01006024.1, read on the forward strand.
TAAAAGCAGTTAAAGCAAGAGGAGTATTTTGGTAGAGTATATACATACCTCACTGCCAGTGAAATTGCTTTCCTATGGTATATCTCCTTACCAGAAAAATCTCTAAATAAAAAGGTTTAAAGAAAATCTAAATGTCTATAATGTGAAGCATTTATTTGCATTGTGTGAATTAAGTTTGTGGAATTGATTTGTCTTGCTTGAGATTAGCATCTTCTCATGATCTTAAGTAAAACTACATTTACTTGCAATAAACTGAATTGTTCACAGACGTATTACATTTGATTGGTGGAAAATATGAATAAATGTCTGTCTTCCTGGATGCACGGAGTTCAGAGTTAACACATGAGGCTTGTTAATGTTCTGGTAGAATAGATGGGTTAAAAATGCACGGCTGTGCAAGACAGAGGCCTCAGACAAGGCCATCGTAGCTCTGTCAAGGCTGTCATTAAATTAGTGCTGTCAGGTGTTTAACTGTACAAATTGCTACAGTTAAGTTTAGCTTTCTTGTTGAAATTTATTCTCTTGTAAGTGGAAAAATCTACATCATTGCATTTAAAGGCTGGAGGAGTAAATACGTTAGAGATTTTAGAAAAGATAACTGGGATGTTGAAGTGTATTGCAGACAAGTTATATGTATGCAGACTAACAAATTTCTAAATTTGTGGATACTTGTGGAACTTTTTTATACTATGTAAAAATGGAAGATTTAAAGCAATGTGTTGAAACAGAATAGAGGGAAGTGATTAAATCACCTTGAATGTTTATAATGCTTTAATAGAGTGCTTGTTTACCCTTCTCACCAAAAAAGGTGCTTGTGAGAGCACCATATTTTGTGGCTGTTTAGAAAATGAAAAAATCAATTAAGTGCAAATGATATTTATCTAGTGTTGTTAAGAATGCTTGTAAGGTGAAGCCATACTGTGCAGAATTCTGAGTTTGCAAAAAAACTCTTATTAGATTCATAATAATAATAAAAAACCCTAGTTAAATCTATTTAATTCATTAAACCCCAATAGTGAACTACTTCATGTAATACTAAGATGCAGGGTTGTGTCTGAAGAGCAGTGAGCTCTAGGGCTGATCAGTTTCCAAAATGAGGTTCTATTGAGAGCAGTTTTCAGTGACAGGCTGTGTGCCCTGCTGGTATCAGATCCTTGTGGTATAGTTTGAAAAATATGTAGGAGTTATAGAACTCTTCTGATTATTAAATTAATTACATATATGGTTGGTACAGGCTGAATAATCTTTAAAAATAGGGTATCATTGGCTGTCCTTAGCCTCTGGTCCTCAAGTGGGGCTGTTTGCTTTCTTGGTTTCTGTTGTCTGGAAATACAGATATTTTTTTATCACTACCTACAAGGAAATGTAAGTTCTGGAGTTACTGAAATTCTAAATAATCTGGTAGAAGAGGGCAAATGAAATCAGTCACTTTGTGATGCCAATCCGATGACGTGGCTTGAGAGGCTCTGGCAGTCTGTGCTAGAGCTGGACTTCCAGAGCTGCACATCTAAACACAAGTGTTAGTCCGTTCAGGTTGACTTAGATTGCTTTGGCATAAAAGCTGCAGTGGTGCAATGATTTTTTGGTTCTTTATCACAGTTTTACTTGTTTCTGAAGTTATCCTTGTTTCTGGTAAAGGTCTCTTACGTAATAGCCTCAGGAAAATTGTAGAAGACCACCCCCATACACTTTTCATAAGGTGATGGCCTGTATTCAGTAGTCCCAGTGATATTTCCAAATCATCTTCAAAAATTAGAACTCTGCTTGCATTCCTTGCGAAGATGTTTCTGCAGAACCTTGGAAAGGTGGTTAATTTAAAGTGCCCGTGGTAGTGTGTTCAGGCTGCACATGTTGGCTCACAGAGATCCCTGGGCATTTACTGCTATTTTCCCGGTGCTGCTTCACGTGCTTTGGGAGAGCTGTATGAGGTGCACTGCTCCTGCGGGCTGAGGTGCTCCAGCTCTGCCCCAGATCCAGCTTTTTCCTCAGGGCTCATTCCCCGGGCAGCAGTGTCAGGAAATGAGCTGCTGGCTGCTCCCGGCCAGGTGAGAGACGAAGAACAGACCAGACCGTAGGGGTTGGTAGCTGTTGGGGAGGCAGAGTGAGCGCCGAGGACAAGGCTGGCACTGGCACAGTGGGGTGAGAGCCCTGGGCCAGGCGGGGTGTGCTTGTGTGTGCCTGCGCTAGTGCCTACTGGTTCAGCCATGCTCAGGGAAGTCACCAAGCTCTTGGAGGTAAGTGGATCGCAGGAGGAACACGAGTTATGAATTGGGGGCTCAGAAAACAGCATCCAGAGTTTCAAAAGGTCAGTGTCACAGGGCTGAGATGGGAAGATGGAATTTTGACTGTGATGCTTTTCCTGGGCCTGTTATCGTTCTAGGTTTCCTGCAGTGCTTTAAAGATGGGTTATGCATTAAATCGACCTGATTCTGAAAACCTACAGAAGATAAATTGGGCTGAACAAATGTGGGAACATTAACAGTGAATAACAAGTACTTGGTTTTAACTAAATGGTTATGGGCTGTGAACAAAGCCTGTTTAGTTCAGCACTATGGTTAACAGACTTTTCCACTTTTTATAACAGTAGTTAGTGGCCTGGATATTTAAACACCAGTTTCATATTTTAAAAATTGGTTTATATAGTTTTGACTTTGTTTAATAAAAACCCAAACTTTTTAGGGTGGTACTTATTTTAAAAATCTGACTGCATTATGATTTCAGATATTTCAATCCACCATGCTTTGTAGGTGCTGTTGCCTGATACATGGGTAGCAATTGTGATGTAATGGAAACATTTGGCCTCAGTGCCAGGTTTGTAATCTCTTGCAATAAAATGTTCCTTTTTAACACTGCAGGCTTCTTGGTGTTCTTGCCATTGTTCAGAGGTGAGCTGCACTGCATGTGTCACGTAACCAGGGATTCTGCCCCGACTAGAGCAGCTGCGTGATGATGCAGAGGGCAGATTTGCTGTCTGTAGCCACCTGAAAATTCGGAGAGGTGAGGCCAGAAGGAGGGTATTTGCATTCCAGTGTTGGGGACTAAGGATGAGAACTGGTGGTGGAGGGAACATCACCAGAGCCAGGGGCCCAAATCTGAAGCTGCGTCCCAAGTGACAGAGGGTCTCATCTGTGGTTCTGTGCCCGCTTTTAGTTCTGTACACTCTTGTTTCACTGGGGCGTTCTCTCGCAGGTAGGAGCAATTTTTCCCTGCGGCTTTACCTGTACAGCGTCTGCCACATATACCTGGACAGAATACATAAAAACCCAATCTACCTGGGGCTCTGCAAGTCCTTGGTCTCCTGCAGCATGAAAGGATTCATTGCCATACCACGGCCATTCACACACATTATAAGTAAAAAGCGTAGATGTTGATCAAATACAGCATAAAAGACTGCTGGGGTGTGTGTTTTAAATAAGGGCTGAAGTGGGGATCCCTTCCATGTTTTACTGTGGTTGAATTCTGGCACTGCTCGCTTTCATTTCTAGTTGCACTATAGGCTTGTAAACTTGTATTTCTTAATAGCAGTTAGGAAATCTCTAATTGTAGTGCCCTATCCCCATATTAGGATTTGAGCATAAGTCAGCTAACAGCCTTTTTATAAAACTGCTTAGTGATACTCAAGTCTACCAAGTAGGAAAACCTTGTCCCTTAACTGGTGTCTGGCTGCAGTACTTGCCCCTCAGGGAAGTGGTCCTGGCTGCCTTAGCTCCTGTGCAGGCAGCTCCAGTGTGCCAGAACAGCAGGTGGAGGGGTCTGGGTTGTGTGGCACTGACAGTCGGGGTGGTTTGCACAGGGTGCCTGAAGACTGACGTGGTGTTCTTTTGGCTAGGAATAAAAATTGGAATAAATGGATTCCTGTGGGGATGCTTTTCTCTAGGTAGAGGCAAAGTTTCTTACAAAAGCCTCGAAAGATCTTTCTCGTGCAGGCTCCTATGCTCTTTTCACTGCAATTAAAACCCAAGCAAATAGCATCCTCAGTAACTGTGAGCCCAGAGGTCCCAAAATTCCAACCCTTACTGTCCAATTAGGGAACAAAGGGAGCCTTGGAGCCTCTTCAGAGCTTCCGAGGTGCTTGTACTACATACGTTGTATAAATCACAACACTGTTGGGCTTTCTATCCTATATTTTCACTTAAAAGTACACTTTTAACTCATTAGATCTGAGGTTTGTGTACCAAGTGAAGATAACCCTGCTGCTTTTTTGTTAGAGACCTGCAACATGGAGCATGCTTACCTGATACTCATGGTAAGTGTTCCTAAATATGATCTACCGCTTTTAAAAAATCTGTTTATTGGAAACAAAAAACTTCGCATGTAAACATTTGATTATGTATCTTTAAGTCAGCAGCAGCTGTGAATCATGTTTGTATCTCTCTGTGAAACTCATCCAAATCCATTCTCACTGCTGTAGCAACAAATGCTGAAGCTCTGAATCCCATTGTGCTCTTTGAAACAGCTTCAGAAGAGACTGATGAAGGAGAATGCAAACTAACACCATTAATCTGTGTTTTAACCAAATAAGGAATTGTGTGTCACCCAGGTACAAGTCTTGCTGACAAGAAGTAATTCTTTCATGTGTCTCTTCCCTGCAAAAAGTAATTGTGTGAAAGTAGGAGAAATAAAACAGCCTTATTTGGATAAACAATCAGGGGGAAAATCTTCTCAAAACAAACAAATAAAAACCCCATAGGTCGAAAGAGAAACTGTAGAGGAGAAGACAGTATAAGCCTGGCGTTGACACTTGTTTTGTAGTCCCTGAAATCTGGCTGATGGCTGCATTTGCTGTGTCTCCAAATCCAGGGGTACACTTGTGTTCCTGGCACAGAGGAGGCGAGGGCAAATACTATCCTTGGCCAAACAGCCAAGGAAGGACTTTTCACCCAAAACTGTTAAAGAGATAGGCAATGACAGGAAAAAGAGGCTTTAAGTCCAATTTCTTGTGTTGGAAGTCAACTGTACCCATTCCTTTTGCCATCTGGAGTACATTTATTGAAGCTTTTAAAGTGGTGCATGTAAATCCATAGACAGTCCTATCATGAAAGAACGTGAGCTGCTCTTCCCATGTATGGTCTCAGTTACAAACTTGGAACTTCAGTTGGAATTTTCAGGTTCTGTTCATGGTAGATTGTCATTCATTGCCTCCAAAAATTTTCTTCTTTACTATTTGACGGCCATCATTATTCTCTTCTCACTGAAATAACCTCCACTACTAAACCCAGTGTTCTCTGACTGCAGCTGACCGTGAGTGCTAATAAATGGCTAAAGACCCTGACCCAGAATGTGAGTGTTCTTGCAGGATCCCAAACTCATTTCTCTGCCCTCAGGCCCAGGTTCCCATCTGGGAATGGTACTTAGCCGCGTCTCACTGGGCTGCTAACCTGACTGTTTTCATTATCTTCATTCCTAGCTTGGTTTGTTTTCCCTTTCCTCAGTTTTTGCTTATATCCACATTTGGCTTTTTATCTTCATTTTTCATCTCTCTTGTTCTTTAGGACTTTATTTAACCGCTGGCTACCAGTGATGGAGGTTTTTGGGAAAGTCTTATATTACTGTGAAAACAGATAGAGTACTGCTTAGTATTCTTAAAAGCATAGCTATTGGCCTGATTTTTTATTTTTTTTATATAGAGACGGTAGCTCTCTGTACCTAAATGGAGAGGGGAGGAGGAAATGTTTAGATTATAGAGTGACTTCGGATTACACAAACCAAAAATCCCCAATTACATAGTACCAACCCTTGATACTGCTGCTGGGAGCTGAACTGGTAAGTTACCTTTCTGTTTTGTCTGCATAAGGCTGAATTTACTGTATTGTCTTTTTTTCTGTATTTTTTTTTTCTGGCATCCTTTCTGAAATCACAGAAGTATTTAGAAAATGGAGCACTTGCTTGAATGATTTTTATGAATACACAGCTGGTTAGGTCCTTTGAGTGAAGCAAAACAGGGATATCTATTAAAAACTGGTAAAAACATGTTGGAGATAGGATCTCAGCCCATGTAATGATAAAAGATAAATGCAATATAGATGGTATTAAATTCTTAGGAAGTTAAACTGTGATTTCAGATTTAGATGGAGAACTGTGCAAAAAGTGTGTGAGCAGTCCTCTCCACTGCTAGCAGCAAACAAAATCAGCAACCTACAGGTTTCTGTCATTTCCTGCATTATGGAGCAGCTGGCATGCAGTTGATAAAGGGTGGGGAGAAGAGAGGTCAGCCCCACTTTCCAGTCCCTCCTGCTGCAGTACGTGCTGTGTGCTGGGCTCTGTAAGTTGTATGATCGCCCAGACTTTTTTTCTTGCTGCGTTGGGAATTGAAAGCAGACCTGTGTTATGGCAGAGGATCTACAATCTAGATGTGTATGCTACCTGCTACTGTAGCACCCAGATTTACAGTGGGCACTTTATTTATTTTTCCTCTTCTGAAGTGGAGGATGCTTACCTTGCTGTGTCTTACAGATTTCAGGCTTTCCTCCTGCCTTAACAGAGTGAGCCTGTCAATCCTGGCTGTCTGATGCTAGGCACTGGACAAGTGTCCTGGTGTGAGAGGATGCCTGAATGGCCTGGGAGAGCTCCCCATACTCAAGCAGTCAAGGCTGAATTTGAATTTAGGTGCTATGTTGGGTTTGCATGATAAGATTTTGGTAGCAGGAGGGGTCATGGGGTGGCTTCTGTGAGAAGCCACTAGAAGCTTCCCTCATGTCCAATAGAGCCAGTATTAGATGGATCCAGGATAGACCCTCCACTGGCCAAGGCCGAGCCCATCAGTCATGCTGGTAGTGACTCTGGGATAATGTCTTTAAGGGGATAAAACTACAATTTCAGCCAGAGAGAGAAGAGAGAATGTGTGACACTCTGCTGACACCAAGGTCAGTGCAGAAGGGGGAGCAGGAGGTGCTCCAGGTGCCAGAGCAGATTCCCCTGCAGCCCATGGGGAAGACCGTGGGGAGGCAGCTGTGCCTCTGCAGCCCATGGAGGTCCAGGGTGGAGCGGAGATCCACCTGCAGCCTCTGGGGGACCCCACACTGGATCCAGTGAATGCCTGAAAGAGGCTGTGACCCTATGACAGACCCACACTTGAGCAGTTCATGAGGAACTACAGGCTGTGGGAAGGACTCGTACTGGAGAACTTCATGGATGATGATCTCTCAGGGGAGAGACTCCAATGCTGGAGCAGGTAAGAGTCCTGCCTCTGCAGAGGAAGAAAAGGCAGGATGACTTGTAATAGACTGCAGTCCTCACAGGAAAAAAAGTTAAGCCCAGGAAGAAGAGCAGGTGGGGAGGAGGTGTTTTAAGTTTTATTTTTTAATTTCTGATAATCCTACTCTGATTTGATTGGTAATAAATTCAACTTATTTCTCCAATTTGAGTCTCTTTTGCCCATTGGTGAGTGATTTCTCCCTATTCTTATTTTGACCCATCAGCCTCTTGTTATATTTCTCTCTCATGTCCAGTTGAGAAGTGACAGAGCAGCTTTTGTTGGCACCTGTAGTCCAGCCAGGGTCAGCCCACCACAGGTGCTTTATTTCAGCTTTCTGACTCTGAGAATTTGACAAAAGTTGAAAATCTGTTCTGCTGTTGCTGTTATTACTGTTGCACAGAGAGAAACCCTGACAGGTTTTGGATCACAATAAAAATTGAGCCGTTACAGAAAATTGAACCAGATGTATTCAGAGCTTCAACTACTTCATGTTTCTGCTGCCAGGAAACAGCAGCACGTGCTGCCTGCAGCCAGAGCTGCTGTTTGCTGCTGTCACAGGGAGCTCATTTATTATCAGAGCAAATCTGAGTACTTTCTCTTTTTTTTTTAAACTTTGCCTGCATGTACTTTCTCTCTCAGTTCCTTTCCCCTGCCCTCAGGAAAGTGTTAGTTGTGTTGTTTTTAACTGGAAAGGTTCTTGTTAAAATTCTGTCTTAATTCTAGAAGACTTGCAAAGGTGAGATTCTTACCCCTCTTCACACTGCAGATCTGAACTGCTTCCCTAGCCAAGGGTGGTCTCTGCATGCAGGTTAATGAGACCCATCTCCAGATCTGTACCTAGGAACTGTGGAGCTGTGTCTATGGAACTGTGGTAAATCAAATGAAATAGCAAGTATAAATGTAGCCCTTCACCATATGGGTACTTTGCCTTGATTATCAGTCAAAATAATTTTGATCTTATTCAAGAACAAGACAGTATAAAATCTATGTGGTGTTTAGGTATGGTTGGTGCTGTAATTGGAAAATGGGGAATGGCAGAGCCGTGGCCAAGAACTGAGCTATGGACACACCAAATGAAACCACATCCTAGTTCTTAAGCTTTCCTGAATATTATTAAGTTCTCCATTAAAATTCACATGATCTCTGACCTGATTAGTGCTGGGAGCTAATTGGATAGGAGAGAGGATTTGTGCCTATTGCTAAAACCATTGTTCAGAAAAAAACCTGTGCAAATCATTAGAAGTTAGTGAGATGCATCTCCTTTAAAATACTCCATTTGAGAAGTTAATAGGTAGGGCATAAGAAAAGCAAAATGTTTTTTATACATTTTATAAAGAAAGAAAGAAAAAAAAAGAATTGCAAAATCTTTGAAAAACAGGTTCAGCTAACATCTGATGTAGAAAAATATATTGATACTTCAAGATCAGATATTTTGTAAAAGAATAGTAAAGTGATGAAACTACCTTGAGGAGCCTTAACAGATGTATCTGCTGTTTCTAAAAATGCATGAAACACAGAATATTTTGTGATCTCTCCCCCACAGAAAACATTTTACACTCTAGAGTAGGAACTGCAAGATGAAAGGAGAGAGTTATCTCGCTGCAATATTTTCATTAGGATTGTGCAAGATAAGCCATTTCCCATAAAATGGGAGGAGGAGCGAGCTGTGGAACCCACGTGTACTGCAGCAAAGCTGGTAATTAGAATGTAGCCAGGCAAAATCACAAGGGGATATGTAATAAAGGAAAGCTTTAATGTGATTTAAATACCGTGACGGAGTTGCATTCAGTGACAGCCTGGTCACCCAGGACAGCGGGACAGCCTCCTCCGCAGAGCCGCGCTCCTGCGAGGGGCTCTGCCCAGCCCATCTGGCCGGGGACAGGGCATGGCCAGGGGACAGGGCATCGCCAGGGGACAGGGCATGGCCAGGGGACAGGGCATCGCCAGGGGACAGGGCATGGCCGGGGACAAGCCATGGCCAGGGGACAGGGCACCGCCGGGGACAGGGCATGGCCGGGGGACAGGGCACCGCCGGGGACAGGGCACAGCCGGGGACAGGGCACAGCCGGGGACANACAGCCGGGGGACAAGGCATGGCCAGGGGACAGGGCACAGCCGGGGACAGGGCATGGCCAGGGGACAGAGCATGGCCAGGGGACAGGGCACCGCTGGGGGACAGGGCACGGCCGGGGACAAGGCACTGTGGGGGGACAGGGCACCGCTGGGGAATGGGGCATGGCCAGGGGATAGGCCACCGCCGGGGGACAGGGCACCGTGAGGGGACAGGGCATGGCCGGGGGACAGGGCACCGTGAGGGGACAAGGCACCGTGGGGGGACAGGGCACCGTGGGGGGACAGGGCACCACTGGGGACATGCCGAACCTCTTCCAACGTGGGCATCGCACCTCGCAGAGCAAAAGAGCAAATTTGGCCCTGATTTTCCCTCATGTGGGAGTACGTCATTCAAAAGAGACTGAAGACAAAGGTACAGTGTATTTGGGACATACCCTGTGCATCTCCTTGCCCTCGGGTGCAGGGCTGAGGGATGCTCTGGGCATTGGGGCACTGCAGCAGCTCTGCACTCTTACTCAAGGGAGCTGTAAAGGTGTGACAGCATCTGCTGTCCTGCAGCGGCAAGGACCTGGGAGCTGGGCTTGCTTTCTCCACAGCTTTCCTCTAGCAGAGTATTTCTGCTCTTAAGTCCTTTTCAAAGGCACCGGTTTTCCTGTTGCCCATATTTTAACTGTTTCGGGTTTGTTTTTTAAAAGTTTTCTGCTTGCTTTTTGTCGTGTGTGACTAATGGGGGGCGATTTATTTTCTTCCACCTCTAAACTTCCTGTGCCATCTACACATGTGCCATCTACTATGTGTTCCCCAAGTCTGGTGTGGGTGTGTGTTGCTGTCCTTTAGAGCATCATGGATTAATTTTCACTGGTCCCCAGAGACTATCACTAACAGCAGGCAGGGCAGCTCCCATTTCTGAAGTCCCAACCCAAGCTGCTCTGTGTTCCTCCTGGGAAACAACTTTTTTGAGAATGGATATCAAGTCACTTCTCTCTGCTTTTCTTGTCAGCTCTTGCCTGGCTCTGAGGGGAATTGTTTCCTTACATCTCTCTCCTTCTGATTGCACTATGTAAAAAAATTAGATTTTTTTTCTTGCATGTCATAAATACAGAGGCATAATGGTTGTCTTATTTGTAAGGCTCTACTTGGACCATACAGTTTTGTAAGTTTAAATTATTCTGTAAAGTAAACAAGTAACTGGATACTTTATAGAAATAACAATTTCATAAACAGTTCTGTAAGTTTCATATTTTTAATTTCAATATTTAAATTAAGTTGATCAGTTATTTCTGAACAGTCACTCGTCAGGCTGGATGTTACTGCTGCTGTTATTGAAGGAATTTCGTAGAGAACTGCTTTTCAGAAGTTTTCTTTGCACTCTAAGAGGATGAAGGCAGGTAATGATACAAATATCAAATGTGAGAACAAAAAAGGATAATCTGGAAAATTGTCAGTGATGGATAATTAGTCTTCAGGGCATTGTATTTCTAATTGTCCCAGGCTGTGTTTAAACATGTCATCAGGATTAGGGGGAAAACATCTGTTTTCTATAATCTAATAAAATAACTTACAGACCTCAGGGTCATTTCCAGCATCTGTATATAACCAGGATAGATGACTAACTAAGAGATGATGCAGGTACAGTAATTTGGATGCTGGATCTAACAGTTTCACCGAGACAGAGATTGTATCAAGCAGGCTCAAGCAGGTATGGACTTTACCTGCAGCCTGCTGAGCAACAAATGTGACAAAAATGGAAAGCAACAGCTGAAGCTGACCACCTATAACTCATTTAGTGTGCTCTGCAGTAAGCCTTGCAAAAAAATTTATGGAGCAGATGGGCAAGAAATGTTCATGGCCTTATGTGCCTTCAACTTTTGGTAAACAGCTACAAGTGAATGTATCTCAAGAATTCCTCACTGAGACTCTTGGGTCGTAAAAACATAAAATGGGCCTGCTGGGAAAGGATTCTTGAGCTGTGAAACAAAACCATTGTGAATGTGGTTAAAATAGTACTTGTCACTGTTACAGATGTGGCATTTGTTCATCTGACACTCCTTACAGAAGACCAGGATGATGTAATTAGAGCATCTGGTGCACCAAGTGGGACTAAATTGAAAGTGCCACATACGGTTTAGGAATAGGGGCATTCCTGGCAGGGATTGTCAGTAGCCAATGAAAGTGTTATCATTTCACACTTCTCTGCAAAGCAGGATGGCAGGAGGATCACAATAACTCATTGCCCGTCGCTCGGTGGCTGTATTCCAGGGTGTGATACCGAATCATTTCAAAACTGTATTTGGGCTAATGGATGGAGGCATAAGGGAGCAGAATGAGAGGGGCTTTCCTTCCTTTTTCAGTCTGTTTGCTAGGGAAGCTCGCAGGAGCACCAGCTCTGATGCAGGAACCCTGCCCGGCATTCCTGGGCCGAGGATGGGCACTGGCCCATGCAGGGAGCAGGACAGCTCTGAGCCTGTGCCCTGACTCCTCGGTGCCCTTGCTCCTCCTTGCTGGGGAGGGCTGAGGAGAGCCAGACGTGTGTTAGTGGCAGGTTGAGTGCTGCAGACTGGAGCAGGCAAGGGGCTGTAGGCTCTGTGCACACAGCTGGGTGCTGCACCCTCCCTGAGCCAGGCTCTGTGTGCCGCGGCTGCATCTCTGGGCTTGAGCTGAGTGACCTCCTTTAGTGTTTGCAGCCTCTCTGAACCCTCATTGCAAAAAACACCCCCTCCTTATGATCCAAAATAGCACGAGACTTCAGGTTTTTCCTCTTCTGTGCAAGTTCAGATTAAAATTACCATTACTTTTTCTGTAGCATTTAATATATTTTTGATTGATGTAAGTTTAAATGAAACAATAAGCATATATATACATACACACCCATTCACACATGCACATGAGATGCAGATAATTTTCAATAGCATTTTCCCACCAACGTAAGTGGTTATAAAAATCCCAAATGTTTCTTGCTTTTGAGATGAAAGTCTGAATTTACCTTGATGGATTGTAATTCATGCTTTTCCCCAGAACAAGCCATTTATTCACTGTTTTCATTTCTAACTCTAGGAACTCCCCAGTTTTTTATAATATCTAAAATCAGTGCAAAGGAGAGAAAACATTAATTTTGGGAGCAGTGGTTTCCCTTTATTTGTGCACACAGTTGGCTCTGATGACTGTACTTGAAAACACCCTGCTCCTTCCTCCCACCTCCTGTCTCTTTAGAGCATTGGCTCTTTGAGAAGGGAAGCATCTTAGCTTTGTATCTGTATAGCTTTTGATATTAGGGATTTCATTTGAAGTTTCTTCTTCATATCACGAATAAATAGCAGTCCTATAATGGTTTGTTCTAGGCAACAATAAATGAGTCACGCAAGCAGGCGTGCCATGGAAGGGCTGGGTAACTCATAGGGGGAGAGGGGGGACAGAAGTTGTCACAGGGATATTCTCAGCCAGTTTTGTGCCCTAATTTAATTCTTGTGTGAGAACAGTAGCAGAAGATTTATTTCATTTAGTGTATTTGAGACCATCCACTATGAGAAGTGAGATGCAGAAAACTATACAGTGTACAGAGCATGTAAGCGTGATATGAGAATCCTGTTACTGATGTATGAGAAGAAAAGGCCTGAAGCTCTGTTTTATTATTCTGTAAATATGCTGCGCTAGAGGCTCTTACAGCAAGATGAAAGTAGAGGGGTTTTTTTTAATGTTCATTACAAAGGAGTCCTTCTTACACTTGGATGGGTGAATCCCCTTCTCCGACTGTGACTTTGTGTGGCCCCTTGTCTGGAGAGTCCCCAGAGGTCAGCCCTAATAAAAGGTTATCAAATACCAAGAAATTATAGGCTTCTCGGTAATCAAAGTCTGCTCTTAAGAAGTGCCAGATAATTTATTTATCTTCTGGAAACAATAGAGCAAAAACCAAATAAAGGAGGATAATCTTTTCGATGCAGACATGTAGGGGAAAATAATTTTAAATACCATTATTAAAATTATTCTAATTTAAAAATGGGCAAAAATGTAGCACTGAGGTGCCAAATTTTCCTCATTGAAGAAAGAACTTCAGCTGATCTCATTGGTGACATGAAAATAATGCACGTGAACTACTATGTGCAAAGCTTCCCTGCAAAAATATGCATAAGGCTGAATGCTTGGAGAAATATATTTATGTAAACTGGGATTTTTATTTTTTTTAATACTAGCGTATTTCTTATTTACTGGAGGAAGGCCCTGGCATTATGGTATGGAACTAGGAAGGACTCACATTCTGCCTTACAGCACTGGTGCCCAGACCTAGGATCACCTCGGCGGTCTGGTTATGGATGCACCTTAAACATTTTGGTGTTGTGTAGCTGAGAGTCTGACCCACTGAAACTCCTCCACCTGGCACAGAGCATCTCTGCACTCACCAAGCCACAGGGCAGGGGTAGGGGAGTGATGCCAGACTTGGGGAGTTGGGCTGTACCCAGGTGAGATGGGGCACCCAAGCCACACAAAGTGTCCAGCGATGCCAAACCCTTGTCCAGGCAGTTTGAGCTGAAAGGACACAGCAGGGAAGAGCCCTGCCAGCGCCGTGGCTCTAACACTCTCCTTGGAGATGGAGAGATGGAGGTTCAAGTCCCTTCAGGCAGAAAAGGGATTGAACATGGATCTCCCACATCCTGGGTCACTGCCCTAATTACTGGGTTAGGGGATAAGAAGGGAATGACAGCAGCTGTGGTGAATCCAACCTCTTATATCTTTGAGGATTTTTTTCTTTCTGTTGCAAGCGCCCAAAACAAAACGTTTTGGTTGAAACAAAGCACTTTACTTACTGTAAAATGTATGGGATTTGTTTTGTTTCAGCAAAGAAAACCAGAAAATAATATTTCAGATTGATCTGATTGTGGTTTTTTTTCTCCCTCAAGTTTCATTCCATTGCTTGAGAGCATAATCAATTATTTGCACAAACCAATTAATAAATGCTAAAAACCACAATTTGGGCTTTGCTGGAGGACATTTGCTTACCAAATCTCAGCCTATACTGACAGACTGTGACCCCAGTGACAATAACTTCCAGTAGGGCAGAGCTCACTGAGGTGACACAATAGGCATGAACTTGTGAGTAGACAGGTATGTGTACACACTATTGAAATATTGAACACTGTAAAATATATATTTACGTTGATTTAGAAACTTTAGTAAATAAGTGGCACTTTATATTCCATTGATGCCTTTCATTGAAAACAAGCGACAGCTGGTCCCATAGTGAGGAACCGCAGTTGGGTCCGCATCGGAGTGTCCTTTCTTGGGGAAGAATAATGACTGGTACAGTCATTCCCGTGGTTCATTTTGGATGACTGTGTTTGGGTGCTTGTTTGGTGGCTGGACAAGACAGCAGGTCGGAAGAGTTCTGACTTACTGGAAGTCACCAGAAGGAGGTGAGGTGTGCTGTGAGGACAGAGCAGGGTCTGTGTCTTCAGGCAGAGAAAAGCTGAACATCATCGTGAAGCCTCTGCTAAGTGAAAAGGAACTATGGACAGCTTTGCCAAGCTTTTTAAATATGCAGAACTGTGTTTCATTTTTACTGCTCATCTGCTGCTTGAGAGTCACCACAGCCAGCATAGTTGTAGGAAGAAAATGTACATGCTTACTCTACTTCTGTTATTCCCTTCTTTGGGCCATTGTGGATTCCACTGTGTCTGTTAATTGTATTTTATAAATGACATAAATGTACATGGAACATTACAACAGGGAAAATATGACAACAGTAATACTACAGAGCATAATCCCTGCCTCAGGAGGTTCTTATCCGAAGGCCTGAACATATTCATGATACTTAGGGAGGGAGTAGTGTGGAGATGTTATCTGCGCTTGGCTTAACATGAGATTTGAGAAATTTTGAGAAATGGGCAGGAAGAGGAGCTGAGGATAGACCTGAGCCTCTCCAGGGACAAGACATCTGGGGTCTGAGCATCACCCATAAGGTTTTGGTGCTCTGAAAAACTCCTTTGCAAGGTGGATGGGAGGGAATTCAGCTCCCCATTCTAGCTAGTGGGAAATGTTCAGGGGTTGTTTTGGATAAACAAAACAAAGATATGAAAAAATTTACATTTAATTTAATACAAAATGATCATTAAAAAAGCAAACCCCAAAGTATACTTGGCAATTCGCACAGCCTTGTTTAACACTTCTCAGGTGCAGCACAGTTACTCTCACAGGATCAGGCCCTGAGGGGATGCCAAGAAGAGAAATGCTTGAAAGCAACATATGGAAATTGAACACGAAGTAAAAGCTCGAGTGGAGATAGGTGGGTTCAGGAGCTGTCTTCGGGAGAGGGAGCCCAGGCTATGCAGTGGGAAGTGTGTAGGAAATGAAAGTATGTAGAAACTGAAAGGCATTCAGCAGCAGTCATGTCAGCGTAATCCGTGCAGTCATTTCCTCTTGACGAGTGTATGTAGCACATCACAGAGCTGGGCCTGTTGTCAGGGGAAGGCAAAGGCAGTGTGCACATGTGTGCATGTCATGGACAGCAGCGATGCGAGGGCATGAGGCACGTATGGGGAGAAGCCACTGAGCAGAAGGCTACAAAAGTTGAAAGTGAATTCAAGAAAGGCTAGTATTTTTGTGGTAAAACTGACCAGTTGTTCATAATTAAAAATATGTTTCCCCAAGGTCATTTGAATTTTTTCGCCAGGATCATAAAGCTGTTCTAATCTCCATTGGTGTTAGAGCTTGAATTAAATGTCTGCTGACATCTGCCAGAGTAAGTATCTTTGTTTCCTCCTCCCACCCCTTACAGGAAACTTGGTTCATCTGGAAGAAGTTAAGTTCTGGAAGGCTCCAAGCCCTAAAGGAAGAGATTTGGGGCGCAGTAAAACTTCTGGAGGCTCTTGGTATCCCATAGAAAGCCAATATCTGTCTGATCCAAATTTCCATAGACCTTGTGCTGGTAAACATCCCACTGTTTTCCTGATGTGCCGTTGTATCTGTGAGGTTTGACTTCTGTCAGTCAGCCACAGGGACATAGAAGTGGCAGCTGATTTATCTGTGTGCAATGAGCTACTGAGGACGGACAGACTGCATTTTGGCTCCCTAAGACCAAAAAATGCTTTGAGTTTTTGAATCTTTGAGCTATTGATTTCCCCCCCCAAGTTAAACATTTTCTGAGAAGGCTGCCGTACTCAGGTCTCTTCCCTTTTAAACTTACATATGGTGTTGCTTATGGCTAACACTCCATCCAATTCTGCAAATCTTTAAACATTGATCTTTCCCCTCCCAGAACTTCAACTGGACTTGCAGTACTTTTTTCTCCCAAACCATCTCAACTCTATGAGGGTTGCTGTGCAAATTGAAAATTTCACCTTGCATTATTGGATTTTTATTAACCAGAATTTGTTGTTGTTACCTGACATCCTCCTCAGGCCAGAGCATTTGTCGTGACAGCAGAGGGGGTATGATTAGCTTAAGCACCATGGACTTGTTCAAGCCTTCTTTCTTTCCTGCAGGTGGGAGTTAATTGTTGTCCCTGTTGGGTTACATCTGCTGGCAGCCTTTGTGCCTGTTGCGTTTCTCGCTCTCCGGAGGCTGGTGGATGGCTGTGGAGGGCAGTGTCGCTCACCTACATGCTTATTCTTCAATGGCAAGAGTTAAAACCTGGAGAGGCTGTCACGGGCTTCCTTGGTTAAAGGGACATCTGGAGTCACCACCACATCTGGGCTGTGGTTTCTTGGCATTTTCCTGGGCATTGATAACTCATTGCTTATTGGGAGAGGGGGAAAACTGAGAGAGACCACTTCATTGTTTGCATCCAGTATGGTTTTTGTGGGTAAATTGTCAGGATAGGCAATTGTCTCTTTATCCAAGTCCAAGGGATATCTGAGTCCAAGACAGCTGATGACATTATATTGGGCATTCATTTTAGAACTGCTGAGCCCACAGAAATCAATAGTTTTCCATTATCAGGTCCGGCTGGGTCACTAGTCTGTCAATGAGCTGTTACAATTGCTGTACAAGGGTGAACCTGACCAGTCAATTGCTGCTGATAAGAGGAAAACACGCTGACAGCCACTGGAACAAGCCAGAACATAGATTTGCACTTCGGTTTACCATCTGAGAAGGCTGGGAGCGGGGCCTTTTCCAAGATGTAGGGCACGCACTGTGGGAGAAGAGGCCCCTGTTCCCCCTCCCTGCCACACATCAGACAGGCCTTCCCTGCCCAGGGAATTAAGGTTTGTTTCTGTAGTCCCAAACACCAGAGAACTCACTAAGGGGAGAGGAAGGCAACCACCTTCCTCAGCGCTGCGTTTTTCCAGCCAGAAGTGGATGTGCTAAAAGGGACTGCAAGGCCGGAGGACCAGTCTTCTGTCTGGTCCTCTGACAGGTGGCCACTAGTGAGGGATGTGGGCTCAGGGCTTCTTGTCCGTGGCAGGTGCCTGTGCTACACTGGACAGGAATGCAGATGACAGGGTTAACTCTGTTTCTTGTCTGTTTTTTAGCACTGACTTCCTATCAAATTTGAGAGCAGAGCAAAAATAAATATTTGGAAATTATCCCAATATTATGATTTTTAATTTTCAACTTTATTAACTTCTTTCAAGTGTTAAATCCTGACCGTTTTATTTATGCCTCCGGTCGTCTGTTTGATTCTCGCAGAAGTCAATATTCACTTGTGCTCCATCATCAAACAAAAAACTGGTAATCAACTTTATCACTGGAAGCCAACTAGCTGGGTTTTAAAAAATACACTACCCAAAAGAAAGATCATTTGCTTTAAATGAGAGGAGAGGGAAGCCTTTTTAACAGAGAAGAGCAAACCTTCCTTTACTGGTAATTAGAAGCACCAGTCTTATATGACTTGCAGCATTTGGTAGCTCAAGCCGCGTCAGATCTCTAACAGCATTAATTAAAAAGAATTTATGTTTTTTTAATAAAATGCTTCATGTTTTAGCCCCTTTTCTTCCTCCTTCCAAATGTGATTACGGGGGCTGAAGGGAATTCAGGTTAATATGTTGACACACTTAACAATGCGGGGTCATGTAGCGCAATCCGCTCGGCTGGTTCGGCGCGGCGCGGCCCCTGACAGGTCCCATCAGCCGCTGCCCTAAAGGCAGAGGCGAGGGGAGGATTTTAATTACTGCGCTGCGCGCGAGTTTGCCAGCATTAAATTGAGACATAATTAGGCCCCCGAATTTTAATAATTGTCCTAGCTAATTGGGCAGACAAGTACGCTCTGCAGCGTGGCGTGATTAGATAATTAGTGTTTCCAAATGACAAAATTGGGCTCTTGATTGCAGATTCCAGATGCGGGGTGGGGGGG
>VZRL01006024.1:1063514-1103906 GCA_013397895.1 Origma solitaria
AGGCAGGCGGGTTTCTGGGGCTCCCGCTCGCTTCCCACGCTGGGTTTGCCGGCGGGGTCCCCCAAAGCGCCGAAACGGCATTTCAGGAAAATAACCCCAATGCCATCCTCCCCCTATGGCCAAGAAAAAAAGCCCCAAACAACAAACCACACAACAACAAACCCACCCTCAACTCCCGTAAAACCCCAAACCCGGCCGCGTTTATCAAAACCCACGGCCAGACCCCCTCTCCTCTCTCGAGGATGATCCCTCCTTTCCCTCCGCGGGCCGGGCAGCGTGCGGAACCAGGAGCTGCGGCCGCGACGTGACAAATGGGGCGGCGCGGGGGGGGCCGGGGTGGCGGCGGCCGCCCCTGACAGACACGGGGGGCAATTATCACAGTGTGATGAAAGAGCCTCCGCCAGGATGTATTGCACCGCTAATTACTGTCCTTTTTCTACAGGCTTCTAATGTGAGGAAAAACACGCGGTGACAAGTGTGGAAAAGAGCAAGCACTAAATTACTGTCAGAAAAATAAACGGCGGAGCGCGGCGCGGGGCGGTGATTTACGGGGGCAATTAGTCACCGCCCCACGGAGCCGCTGAGGCCGGCGGGGCTGCCGCAGCCTCCCCTGGGGCTGGCCCGGCTCCGGCTCCTGGCCTAGGCCGGCACCCAGCACGGGCATCCAGGGCTCGTCCTGCTCCTGCGGCTCGTTTTTTTGCCTACCCCGAAAGCAAGGGTGCAGGAGGAGAGAGGAGCCACCGCTAAACCCACGGTCTGTGTTTGCGGAGAAGGTGGAGGTGCCGTGGGTCTGCTTATTCGTTGTGGCTGGTGCCCAGGTGTGTGGGGTGATTAAAGAAGTGATAAGGTACTGTTAAATGAAAAATACTCTTGGAGAAAGAAGGCTGGAAAGCTGCTGGACTGAGTGAGAGGGTGGAGGTGGCTCCACAGCTGCTGCACATCTTCTGGAGGTGCTGTGGGCCATTAAGCCTCCCAGTCTTGGAGAAGGGCCAGCTCTGCTGCTAACTGGGAGTGGACATTATAAACACATCTTAATGCTGTTGTTTCACCAGGGTGGAGTCCAGGGCAGATGTTTCAATTTGAAGCCAGCAGCAAAGAAATGATGGACAATTCAAGCTCTGTTTCAGCCTGGGACCATGACAGTGAGCCCCCAGACAGCATGTTGTGGGGTTTTGTAACTTTTTGCCCCGTCTGTTCTTGTTGACCCAGCAATCCTAACTTAGTTGGTGCCTGTATGTCAATTTTCATTTTCTAAGGCCTTATTGGCCACCTAGGCCTTATGTCTGTCCCCTGAGCAGGGGGCAGCATTATCTGACTTTAGATGCATGCTGCCATTAGACCTGCCAGCCTGGTGTCTGGTTCCTCCAAATAGCTGGCACTTGGATAATGGGAGACAGCCTGTCCGAGCTTGCTGCAACAGCTGGTGCCAGCCAGCCCTTTGAGGACTGGTGCCAGCAGCAGGAGGAGAGCGCCAGGGTCTGCTCATCAAACAGACCGGCAGCCGACCCATAGCTGCCACCGTGGGACAAAGGGAAAAGCAGTAGAGCAAGTCCCTCTCGACACGGCACCTCTTGGGAGAGACAGGCCTGTGCCTTTTGGAAGAGGATGCAAGCTGGAGGATGAAGAGCTGTTACAGGTCCTGGTGACATCGGTAAGTGGCCTTCCCTCCCTGCTCGCCTCTGCCAGCTGGTGGGAAGCATGTGATACCTGCCTTTGGGAAGCACTTGAGACTTATGAATGATCACGGAGGCAAAGCATCACCGGTTATTTTGGGGCCTGCCCTTAGCTGCTCCTTCACTTTCTAGACATGGTTCTTGCAGGGACATGGGTGTTTGCATTCGTGACATGCGTTGGGTGCTCCCCTTCCCTGGCAAGGCACAGACCCACTCCTCCCACAGGCTGTCAGGCAGCCTCCTAACAGGTGGTGTGACCAGCACCTTTCTTGTGTAATTTTCTTTCTCCCACTGGAAAAATTGTTTGTTCATGTTGTTCCAATAAATAATAAATATCTTCTTCTCTATTGTGTTGCTTGTTTTCATTATTGAAGGTGAGGTCAGAGTTCTTTGAGTAGGAAGTGGAGAGAGAGAGAGTGTGAAACATCAATCCCATGAGAATTTCTTCCATGTATTTCAGACTAGTTCCTCAGAAAATGCTTAGCACAGTTCTCTGCAGAGATGTGCTTGAAACTCGTGTGAGATATTTTGGAAGCTCTGGGCAACAACATTTTCCCAGCATCGCTGGTATGTCCTGGACATGGCTCTATGGCTGCTCTGAAGGCACAGACAACGTTCGTGAATCTGACTGTATTTGATGGGAAGCCAACAGGGAGTGTGGAGAAAAAGTTTGACATGAACACAAATCAAAATAAAAATGCAAGTGGGGATCCTACTTGGATGCCTATACAAACACCTCAAAAGTAGCTTTTATTTTTTCCACAGCCAGCGAACATTTCTGGGGTATGTGTACACAGCAGAGGGTGGGCTTTGTGCCTATGCCTTATCCAAGGAGTGAGCATCTGTGACTCTGAGAGCATGTGTAAGAGGACCTGGGACCCCCAGCATTCTGCCAGTGTTGTCTCTGACACTGTCTAATGTAAGTTATCTGAGGTCCTCGGTGATGCTGAGTCTACTGTTGTCTCTTACTTGTGCTTTCCTACCTGCCAGCTCTTGGATAACTTGCTGCACCCCCTCCCTCCTCCTTCATTATCCATGCTGCTGGAGTTTTAAGGAAAGGGGTCAGCCCTGGACCTCCTGCTCTCCATGTAAGTGCTGATCCATGGGATTTCACAGGGGGTGAAAAGTGGATGCATATGTGTTTTAAGGCCCAGTGCTGCCTGCTCAGAGGATGGCAGCTGGAATGATGTCCCCAGGGATCAAGGGTGAGAGATTATTTATGTCCTTTTGGGGGCCCCAGGGATGCAGAAGGGAAAGGATTCCCTTCAAGGCCATCAAGGGATGGGCTCTATTGGGACAGAACACTAAAGTTTTAGATTGATAAAGTGAACATATGTGTTGTGTTGGGCAGCAGTTTGGGGAGCATGGCTCACACTTTGCCACTGTCACACCTCTGGTGGATCAGAGGCCCTACAGCTCCTGTGCAGCATAGTGTGCTTGGAGCTCCCATATGAGGTTCTCTCAGCAAGCGCAGGGGTTTTGGCCCTGTAGAAACCACAGGGACTTATTTTTTCAAGGGGAGGTTTTGGAACAGCAACAATCCTAAAATGACACGAAGCAGGTTAAGATCACATTTGTTTATATAGTTTATGTCCATACAAGTAATCTCTATTTGGCAGAGCGGCCACAAGCCATCACAAGTGCCTTTATTGCAGGATGGCACCATTTACATGTGTGCCATATGAACACACTGCAAAATTGCTGTCTGTTAAAGCCATGGTTTTCAGATTAAAATTTAATTTTTTTGTAATGCAGGCATGAGAAGTTGTGTAGCCATGTTTGTAATTAGATAGTCATTATTACTGCTCAAATTGGTTGCCATACCCTACATAATAATTGTAGGGTAATAATTTGTTCCAAATTATTTTCCCCATTTTTATTTTATATTGAGTAATAAGTGAACAGCAAGATTTTACATAGTATTCAGTGAATCAGCTATTCTGGATGATTTTTGAAAATAATTTCTCATCATTTAGTTTACTGGCTGCTTTTGTTTACCGGATTGCTCGTTGGTCAGTTAAGCCCCCTCTACTTGGGGCAGCACTAGGGCTGTTATACCGGTGATATTTAGCAAGTCCAGTGCGATGTTGCTGGGGAGGACACAAAAAGGTGAGGTCAAGCCTTCTCAACCTTGACAACAAGTAGCTTCTCTTTGGGGAAAGCGGTTCTTAATGCAGAGGCTGCAGCTTTGCTGTATTTGTCTAGATTCTATTATTCAGACAGTTTTTCTACCTGGCAAGCTCCTCCAAACCTGAAGAGGTAGCCAACAAGCAAACAGTTAAGAGAAATATCAAAATAAAATATTTCTGATAGATTTCATAAAGTACGAGTTATAACAGGAAAAATTATTTTGGATTAAATATATTGTACTCAATTCTTCAATCCAGTAATGTATTTTTATTTATCTGGAAAGATTTAAGATGGCCCAGACTGCTTGGATGGTATGTAGGAAGCATTCCAGTTTGACAGAAGCTTGAATTGATTACTTTTCTGAGGGAGGGGAAAAAAGAATTTTATTTAAATCAACTTTAAAGCTTTATTTTAAAGGGTGGATATTGGTAGCTGGAGAATACATTCTGCCTTCCCCTCATACTGCAGCTGGACAGCAATAGCCAGCCTTCACTTATTTATTTATTTCCTGCACAGAGGGGAGGAAAATATAGGTCCATGAATCAATCTAGATAATGGGGAAGGCTGAATGTAATAAATAATACAGTAACAACCCTAAACTAATGAGCTGTTGCTAAGGTACATTTCACAGGCTCATCCTCTATATAAAAAGTCACTAATAATCCCTTGGTGTAATCAGATGATAAAGCTTTGCCATAAGGCAACACCTGTGCAATTAAAGCTGTGGATTCTTTTGCACGTTTCATTAATTTCAGGATTTTGTAAAGGCACAATGACTACACTAATAATCTAGTCTACTTGACTCCATGTCTACTGGAAACAGGGTGTCTAATTAGGTAAAGGTAATTAATTAGAGATAAATGGAGCTAATCAGACTCGGTTAACACTAATTCTCTGAATTAAGACATTTTGGGACACCTACTATTCCACTGGCTTTGATGTTTCCCAACAAACACTGACTTGGAAAGGAGTCAGAAACAGCTACATTTATTCTGTTGGAGATTGTCTGCCCAATCCTGCAGCAGAGCTTACCCCAATAGTCTTTTTGGGGGTCCATGGGACTCCGAGCTGTGCTCATTCTGGGAGTTTGCTGGGAGAGGCATCCCCTCCTCCTGTGGGGTATTGGGGCCTTGGCTTGACACCCCTGGGAGCCATTTGTTGTATTTTTACTAGTTTCTCCCAGGGTTTTGCTGATTGTGGTATTTTCCCCCTTCTTTTCTTGATGTAGGAATATTTTTAAAATCTAGGGTGTGCTGATATTTAAAAGGGCCACAACCGTAACCTCTGCTGTGGACAGCATTCAAAATGCAGAATACCATGCCTTACCTCAAGGAAGAAAGGAGGACAAAAGAAAAAAAGTACAGCCAATTTAGAAGAAATCTTTATTATTTAGTGAAGGGATCAGGATTTCATTGGTGGTCTGTGCATTTGTAACTTTTTGGAGGTCGTGAGCCTGTTCTGGTGTGCTATCAGATGCTGCTCATCTTGCTCAGGTAATTAACTACAACCGGATTCAGGTGCCAGCAGCTTCAAGACTAGCATGACTACAGGGCAGGGGAGAATAAAAGTGAGCAGGACAAGAAGTGAGCAGAAATCTAGTTACTTCGCTGCTGTGGAGTTCCGACATGCCTCCGTTGCTAGACTTGTGCTAGGAGAGTCCCGTCTTGCCCTTTTTTTCCCAGGTGAATGTTACTTCCTTGCATGAATTAGAGTGTAATACTGGTGGCAGATGTGGTGGAAAGATGCTGTGACGGGTAGATGCCTACACTGAAATGATAGTGTCACCACCTCCAGCTTTGTTAGTGTTTGGGGATGGGACCATGCTGGGCATGTGGAGCAAGTGCATTTTAGAAGGTATTGCCTCTTGTCTCTGCACGGTGTTAAGCTACAAAGTAAGATGATTTCCCCTCCCCTGTGGATGGTCTGCTCATTTCAGCTGCAAAGCACAGCTGATGGAGAGTTCTTCATCTGTCGCTTGAGTGCTGGGAGGGGTGGGAAGCATTCCCCCTGCCTGCATCTAAAGAAGACCAGATGCTTTTTTAAACTTACATTTCTAAAATACCTAAGCTGATGTTGCACAGTGTGGTACATAACTAACAAGAGTGAGTCAGGAATGAGAGCTTGTAGGGTGCGCTATAGCCTGAGGTAAACCTCCACGAGCTCAGCTACACTGTTCTCAACAGAGGAGATGAAATAGAAATGTTTGAATACTTCTATTACAAGATACTTTTTGGATTGGCCTTTCAATAACTTGTTAAACTACAGAAAACATTTCTGTTTTCTAGATGCAAAAGACCTGCTGGGTCACGTAGTCCACAAATGCACCTCTGGATATTTTTAATAGCAGCTTGGTGACTTTGGGCTTTCAGGAGCCGCTGGGGCTTGGGCCCCACTGTTCAAAATAACTTGCATTTCCAAGGATAGACAAATCCTGGTTAACAGTTTCAGAGTCGTGGATACAAGGGAGTTGTTGCAACTGCAGCATCCAGGCAAGTGAAATGATTTGGGGTGTGTGTCCCCTGTACCCCAGGGAGGCAAAGTGCTGCTGTCTCCTGGCTTGGCTGCACCCTGTTAGCATGGAGGAGCTCAGAGAGGACAGACCCCACGCCTTTGGTTGGGGCTGCAGAGCAGTGGTATGAGACCCCAAGCCCAATTTGCTGACAGGAATTTGACCCCCCTTGTGCTATTGAGGTCACTGGTCAGTCATCAATCACATTTATTTTTTTAAACATAAGTAAGAAATTCAGGGGTTCCATGCTTCAGCATGGCAGGTTTCTACCCAGCTGCTGATGCTGTCATCTGATGCACTTGTCCTTTTGAGTACAGCCCTGTCCTTTGCCCAGGCTTCACGTGCTTTGAGGAGGTCCAGTTCAACACACTGTGCAGGGAAGGAGGAGATGGCCAGAGGGGCCACACAGCTGCTGATGCCCTGCTTGGGCTGACCACTCTGCACCTGCAGAGCTGAGTGCCCCTCTAGTGGGAAGGTGAGCTGAGTGTCTTGAGTGCCTGGAAGCTCTGGACATGTCAGAGTTACCATGCTTTGTAAGTCATGCTTGCTCTCAAGTGTAACTCAGGTGCCGGAAGCAAATCCAGAGGTTGAAGGAACATTTGAAATAACAGCTCATATGATAACAGCTTTCTTAAGGGAAACGTAAATGTCCCAGAAGAGGTAGCTTGGTTTTGTTTTGCTTTGCATATACTTCTCTTAGTGCCTCTTCGCCAAAAGGTGAAGATGTTGAAGTTTCTGTTCTGCTTCTTAAATTACAGAGCTAAGATCCACTGTCCTCCAGTCGACACTCCTTGTTTTCTGCAGGCATGGATCAACATCTACAACATCTGTCTTGGACACCATTGCAGAGTTGCTGCATGTCCACAGACCTGTCCAGGCAAGTCCTTAGGTAAAGGATGGGATTCAGCTCACCTGACTGTGCACAGCTGCGTAAGAACTTCCTTTCCAGACTCCCTTCATTGGAGAGAAATGGGGACTCACATGGTTGCTCTGACCCATTTTGGGTTTCTTACTGAAGTCATGTCTCTGTTTCACCAGTGCCTGCTTTCGAAAAATCACCTCCTGCCATGGCTCCCTGGGGAGCCTCTGGCTCTCAGCACTAGGGTATGTTATGACCCTCGGTGTCCAGCGTCTGTGCTGCAGGGCATTGGTAGGTGAGAAAGGGGATTTTAAATTGTTCCTATATTCAAAATAAATGTTTTGTTAATTTCAAGTGGTGAAGAAACACTTTAATTGACCAAAGGATACGAGCAGAAAATTTCTTCGTAATAACCTCTGTTCACTTCTTTCCTCCTTCATTTTTCATAACAACCTTCCTGCTTGGCCTTTGATTGCTGTTTACCAGAGCTGCATCAAAGCAGTTTCTCTTCATGGCTCTGGGCTACGGTGAAGTCCATAATCCAGCATCTTGTCAGCCACTGGAGTTTTCAAACTAGCCTCAGTATTTGTGCCAGGAATGGAACCTCTGTTCTTAAAAGCAGTGGTGAGTTCCCTGCTCTCCCACGGTACACAGAACCTTCCTGAGCAGCTGCTGATCAGCGGTGCTGTCTATTCACACACAAACACTGGCTGTAAGTGTCAGATTTTTCAAACAAATACTGTGCTAAACATAAGGAATGTGTTGTGGTTTTTTGTTCAATAATAGAGGACTGTGGAGAATGAATTTTGTGTAGAATACCTTATTTCATTATGACTCCTGTTACCTTCCTATAAAGTAAGTCAAAGCATTGTTCAGTTTGTGATTTAACTGCACCACAGTAACAAAATGCTTAATGCTTTAAGGAGGGAGTTCTAAAATTTAATAGTTTATTTTATTATTACTCTTTTGGATATAATTAACTAGAGGTGCACTTCAAACTGTGTCCTCCTTGCTACTGAAATGTGTTTTTATGTTTCACTCTGGGGGAAAAAGAAGTCTGTCAGACCATGGGTCTCTCCCTTGATGCACATTATTAGAGTCTTTTTAGAGACAAGCAGGCCATTTTGCTGTCATTGGTCTTGTTCAAATAGAGGGTGTTTATCCATGCAGTCCTCTGGGGAAGGGTGTCAGGGAGGGATCGCCAGCCAGCAGCTGACACGGGCACAGCATGCTCATTTGACTCTCCTCCAGCGTTGAGCTTGCATCTTCCTGTGCTGTGTGGTTGGTTAGAACTCTGACATCCACACAGGATACCCTCCTTTCCCCATCCAGTGGCCCTCAGCTGAAAGACACCTTTCCTGGCCAGGCTTCTCTCCTGGTGCTGCAGGGTGGCATTGCAGGGCTGGAGAGCATCCATCTCCCTTGTGCCCAGTTACCTGTGCTTTCATGTTCATCCTTGGTCCAGACAGTGGCTTATGCTTTTGCTTGGAGGCCACCAACAATGTGTAAGAGTTAAATTACATCGTTTTTAACCTTTGCTTTAAGAAACTGGTGGTAATGACATACAGCAGTCATTAATACACCCATCTTATCTACTTCATTTTAAGGGGGTTGAGGGTGGACTCCAGTAATAAAACTGCCAGGGAAACTCACTGTATTTTTGTTCAGATTTTTTTGCTACTCTTTTGGATGATTCACTTCCCCCCTTGTGTTAACAATCACTAGCTTTCAGATGGATGCAGCTATTTCACAAGTGTCTGTGCCAGCAAGCAGCCAGCAAACTCTTTTGGGGTGTATGTTGGGGTCCACATCTGGCAAAGCCTTCCCATCGGAGCAGGAGCCATCCCAGCCCATGAAAAGAAGAGGGCTGAAGGATCAGCATGGGCAGAGCCTGGGGGCCCATCCATATCTTTGAATTCCATGATCCATGCCTCGCTGATCATGCTCTGCCTGGACACGGAAGGAGCAGGGAGAGCTTGTGTTTGGGGTGAGTGCGTACTGTACACTGCCACAATAATAAGGTTTGGAATACGAGTGCTAGTGCCTATGGCACGTGGTGGGAACTGCTTGTGGCATCAACTGCAAATCCATGGCTAGGACTTCTGTAAGCATCCAGATCCATGCTGTTGCTGCCCAAAAGCAGACTCTTCCTGGTGTTGGTGGGGTCCCAGAAGGCACTGGTGGTGCTGTGCCTTTGCTTGCAGAGCCGGGCACTTCCTGAGCAGGGAGTTGTGGCTGGACTGGATGCAGAGGTGCACTGAGGCACTCTGTCTGCTCGGACCAGGCTCTGCATGCAGGCTGTGCCATCTGAAGCACCAAGAACTGCACACGCAGACTTGTCTTTTAAACAATTTCTCACACTGGATGTACAAAATGAAGAAAATTCTCAAAGAAATCTTAAGAATGTGCATTTTCCTGTTGAGTTTGTTTTTTTGCTTTAACAAGGTATTTTTGTGTGAAGGTTATTGCTGAGACTTAGGCCAATTTTGGCTGAGGTTCCTATGCATGACCTGCTCTGTCCTTCAGTGTTTCTCTGAGCCTCAGGACAGCCCAAAGCACATGCAGGGTGCGCATGCTTTTTCAATACTGATTGTGCGATGCTGCCTGGCTGTTCTACATCACCTCCCAACTCTGTGGGCTGTTGGGTGCTGACTTCACCACCAATCTTGCTGGCAAGACTTCCAAAACCCTTGGGTACAACCCTTTTTATCTTTCAGCCTTCTGCCAGGTGACTGGTCGAGGTCTCATCGACACACTCCTCCTGAAGTGGCCCGAGATGTGGTTTGTCTTATTTGGGATGCGGGTGCCCTGTCGGCTGGCACCCAAGGGCTCTGCAGGGATCCCCTCCCGTCCTGTGCCGGTGCTGGGCTCTGCTGGCTGCCAGCTCCAGCTCTGCTCAGCCCGGCAGAGCACGACCTGGGGAGAGCGACATATGGCAGGAGAAAGGCAATTTAGGGCAGGCCTAGAAATCAGAGGCAGTGTTGTTACAAGCTGGGCCTTGGGTTCACTGGCATGACATGAAAGACAGTGCTGGTGCCTGCTGGAGCTCGGTCTCCTCTGGCTCCCCTGGCAGCTGCTGGCTCCCCACAGCACTTGTAATCCCTGCCACAGTGGCTGCAGAGGGGCTCAGGGCAGAGGATGTGAGTGGAATTAGCAAATTCTTCCACCCATAGCAAAATTCTTAATTGCACTGTATAATGTTTTGGTCAGTTCCTGATTGTGAATTCCTAGACCTTGTTTGCTGAAAAAGTTGAAATGAAACTGTTAGGTATTTCATATTTAATGGTGCTTAAAAGCAGTCCAAAGATGCACAGTCTGGAAATGCTTTATTTGCTCATTTTCAACAGAGAGCTTTCTGTCTTCTCTTCTTTGTTTCACTGAGAAAATGATAAAGTTTTTCTAAGTTTTTTTTGGGGGGGGGTTTGGTTTTTTGTTTGGTTTTTTTTCTGGTCATCAAGGAGTGAAGGGTACTGGTTGTGACCTCTTGCTAAGATTTTTTAAAAATTATCTGGTCTGTGAATGACCACAGGTGATGATGGCTGGTGAGGGTGGAACAGCCACACCTGCACCTGCTGGTTGGCTGCTACAGCCAGGGAAATCTAAAGTGGCCAGATGGGACAATGCGGAAGCTGAGTAACCTCCTGGGGGCCTTTGTGAGAAGCTATGGTACTTGTGGTCTGGGTGTAATCTCCCTCATCTTTCTTCAAATTTAATTGTTCAGGATGGCAAAACAATTACATTATGGGAGAGATTCTCTCAATACACATAATTTGTGAGTTAAAAATTGGAATGTTGATTTTAAAGTTTATTATAATGGTCAAAATAATGCCTGAGATTTTCACCCAGACATTATCCTAGAATAAGCCACACAGAATGATAAAGTTTAAAGAAATATGTCTAAGTGTATGTCAGTGATATGATAGTGAGAGATTTGGCTCCTTGTCCCTTCATTAAGGACAAATTCACCCCAAGGGTGTAGTCTGATCTTGGCAAATAGTGTTATAATAGCGAAAGAATATTGCCTGCTGGATAGCAGACATTGATGATTAAATTTAAGTGTGTATTGTCCACATAAAGCAAACAACGTGCTTTTTCCTTTTCCCCCACCTTTTTGTGAACATTTATCACTGGTGCTGAAGATGGAAGATGTGGGCTTGCTAATTATTGTGTTTTTAACTGATAATATACTGTAAATTTTGTAGAATACAACTGTGACCTTATAGACAATGCAAGACATGACAGCAGGCCCATAATTATAGTATGCTGAAGAAATGCTTGTTATTATCTACTATTTTTAGGACCAGTGTGCAGAGCCTCTTAATTTACATAAGCTTTAGACATTCACACATTTTCTGTCTTTGCTTATGGATGATAAATTTTGTTCAAATGAAAGATGAAGACATTGTGTTAGGTGAGAGGTTAGCCAACTGGGAACTTGATTACTGTGAACAACAAAAGCATCAGTGGAAACTGAAAAAGGAGTATTTATTTGAGAAAAAATTGTTTAACCCAAGATTCACAACATGAAAACTGCAACATTCAAATGGAGTCTTGGTAACTTATGATTTGAGAACCAGTTAAATGATAATGGGGGGAGAAAAGAAGACAGGGAAAGATCCTATAATCTATTTATCACAAGGGAAGTGAATATTGCAGTGTGTTCTTGTAAGGAATGAATGTTTTGTGCTTGTTGAGGTGAGTGCTGAGCACACAAAATATTTGCAGGAGGTTCTGTGGGTCACCACTCACTGGTCTGCCTGCCCAGCTGCTTGCCGAGCCACTTCTCCTGGCTCTGTAGAAGGCAGCAGCTCTGAAGGGCTGCTGAGGTGTCTTGGTTCGGGGATGTCGAGCTGTGGAGCAGAGGCTGTGCCTCTCCAGGGTGGCACACCGTGCCCAGCAGAGGCACCTGTGTTGGGAGGATGGAAAGTGCCCACCCCTCCTGGGGGCCTCAGCTTGTCCCTGCTCCCCAGCCTGTCCCAGCCCAGTGCGAGTGGCTGCTTGCGCCTCTGCAGTGGCGCTGGTGCTGCCCGGCAGAGCCTGGCTGCTGGCAGGACAGCGCTGGCACCAGCGGTGCCACCAGCCATGTGCTGCATGCAGCAGCACGGTGCTGGCAGCTCTGGCACTGCCACGGGCACGCTGTGGGGCACTCAGGCTACTGGGCAAGCTAGAGGAGATGCCAGAGCAACGAGCCCTGCTTTGGCTCTCTAGGGAGCCCTCTGAGATGGCAGAGAATTTACCCTCTCATGTCCCTCAATGAGCTTCGCTGGCCACAGCCTGCATCTTCCCAGGGCAGAGCAATGCTACAGACCCTCCTCTCTCATCAGGGCTGTGCCTGGCCCTCATGGACCAGGCAACGTCCGGAGGTGCACAGAAGAGCTGGCAGTGGTTCTTGCTGCACCCTCTGGCTGAGCAGAGCACTTTGGTTTGCAGATTTGGTCCAGCAGTGCTGGTAACCCATTGGTGCAGAGGTGCTGCACTGCTCAGCTTCCTTCTGCTTTCTGCAACCATCTCAAGGCTCTTCCCTGCATTTAAAACCTGAGAAAGCAAACAGACACACGGCTGAGACAGACAGATGAAAGGCTTGTTTGTACTCATTACACTGGAG
Source organism: Origma solitaria (assembly GCA_013397895.1). Taxonomy (NCBI): domain Eukaryota; kingdom Metazoa; phylum Chordata; class Aves; order Passeriformes; family Acanthizidae; genus Origma; species Origma solitaria. The sequence continues at coordinate 1,076,291 of VZRL01006024.1, forward strand.
GATATTTTGAGATCAGATCATCCATCTGAAAATACGACCTTTCGTAATACCGCCAAACAAGGTCAGGGATGTCTGCGCTTCTCTGCCTCTTATGCAAGTTCTGGCTGCCTGGAAGCACCTTCCACCACTACAACCGAGTTTTCTAAGTTGAAGGAAAAAAAGAAAGTTTTCATCAGGGCTTGATCTCTTGTTTTTATGACTTGTTTGCCCAGTGTGAGCGACTGTGTGAGGAAAGTCATTAGCCAAAGATGCCAAACAAGTTGCCCCCCATACAGTACTGCCATATAACATGCACACCCAATCTCTTCTTAATCTGTTTACTTTCCTTTTTTTCACCTTATTTAGGTGGGCAGAATTGCAACCTGAGGACTGCAGTGCCAGCAGGAAACCACAGTCAATGCAGATCTTCTTAGGCACTGGCAATTTTTAAGATGTGGCTGGTTGAAGGCACTGGGTCCACTTACTTGCAGAGTTTTGCCCCCCAGCTGATGGATAAGCTGATGTGTGCACGTTGCAGTGGCCCAGGGGCCTCTGCAGAAATTCTGCCCTGCACATTTCCCCATGTGCTGGCCAGCTCCATCCAAGGCCAGCAGCAGCTCTCCATGGGGTGCTTCAGCAGAGCAAGCAGGACAATCCAGCGCTTGTCCTCAGTTTGTGTCTATCCCCTCAGCAATCCTGGTGCTTTGAGACGGGCACTGCCTGCAGGCAGGACACTTGCTTTCCAATAGCCCAAACTGATTATCTTGTGGTTTTCTCTTTTTTGCCCTCAAAACAAAAGTGTAGGGGTGTATAAACTTTGGCTAATTCCACAAGTCTATCAGAGAGTGACCCAAACATGTTAGGATTTAGTTTTGTGGGTTTTGCTCAGGAAGAAAGCTGCGAGCTGCCAGGGCAGTTGCTAAACATCTGATGTGGTAGGAGAGCCAGGCTGGAGCACAAACATGGGCTCAGGTACAGCAGTGTGTACAAAATAGCTATGGCTCCTGCCTCCTGTCAAGCAGACCTTTTGTAGTAGCACAGAGGGGCCAGTAACAGGGTGGGAAAGATGACAATATGCTTGATACAAACTTGAATTGCAAAAGGTCTTCCCCGAAGGCCGATAATGGCAAAAGGTGTAAATGGAGGAAGGCTGTAGCTTCTCCTGGCTCGCAGATGGGCTGTGAGGAAACTGTGAATGGCCGAATGATAACAGACTATCCAGTCATTCCAACATCAGCTCATTAGCAGTCTGTCAGATATTTTAATTTGTGTACCTGTGGGCTAAGCAGATATTACTGGATTGCCTCAGCTCCCAGGCATCCCTTTAACTCAGAAGGAAACAGTGAATGGATAACCCTGGCGATGTGAACTGATATTTTTGCACCCTTAGCTTTTGGGGGTAACTTTGAGATCCAGACCAGGCTGTGTGAGCCATGAAGCCCCAGCCGGCAGGGGGAAAGCAGGGATGTCTGGTGTGCTGCTGCTGTCGCCCTCAGTCCTGCTTTCCTAGATACTGCATCAGGGAAACCGTGCCAGCTTACAGGTGTCCCAAGCATCAAAAGGTCAGCTTCTCCAAATGTAATCAATTACTTAAGCAGGGGGCCTGAGATACTGGTGGACAGTTTGGGTTTGCATCAAATAATTCAGTAATTTCGTTTGACAGCACTTTAATTAAAAGAGGGAACCAACCATACATGATGGAATGCTTTATGTCCTAAACCTCTCACAAAAGATTCAACTAGGTCCTCATCAGTCATATTGTTGGAACTACTGGTAGCTAACTTTCAGATGAGGGTACATGGGCTAGGTGTTCCCTGTAAATCGACTTTTGTAAATGCAGTCCCTCCAAACTCCAGATTTTCAAGTTTCTTCTGGCTTAGGAGACCACCCTTTCCAGAGGAGAGCGGGCTGGCCTGAGGCTGAAGCCCACTCCCCAGCAGGCTGCCGTGGCTGTGCCCCTCGACAGCCCAGGCTGCCTCTGCCAGGGCAGGGGGACGAGCTGGGGGCTCAGGCAGTCAGCAGGGGCTGTGCCTCGTGTGTGGGGCACGCCATGTGCCTTGGCCGGGAGGTTTATGGGTGCTGCTGTGTCAGCAATGGCTGGCCACACATTGAGCAGGAGCAGGCAGGCATTAAACGTCTGGAAGATCTTTTAATTATGCTTGGTTTTGTAATATTATCACTGAAGCTGATGAGAATTAAGTCGTACCTTCATAATAAGAATGAATATGACAGGGGTAATGTAGTCAAGTGCCAAAATGTAGTGTCCTCATGGGGCAGAAGGAGTTACTGATGGAGACCTTCAATCACAGAGAGATCCTCCTGTGCAGCCTGGCCGGCCTCTGGGGCACCTCACACCTCAATGTTAGCAGGAAAACGCCTTTATTTCTTTAGCTTAGGCATGTCAGGGATGGCTGCGAACTGAGAGCCGCTAAAAATGCTGGGATTTGTCTGTCAGGCCACAATTTGGAGATGGTATTTCTTCTAATCCAATTCGGTTTTACATATTGCTGTGAAGCATTATAATTGATTGCATTGAATTACATTGGAATCTCTCAGCTGCTTGATCAGGAAATGGTATCAACTCCAAGTAGACCTAACTATATGTCGGCATTGAAAATGTTACAGGCACATAGCTGCATTCTGATTCATTCCTAATGAGATTTTGAAGTTCACACTATAAAATGTTCTGTCAATTAAGTCAGAAATTCATAGCAACATATTTACTTCAGTTAACAGTGTGTCCTTTCAGTGCAGGGATCCCAGCTGTTACAATGGTGTTTTCTCGTTCCACAGCCTCATCAAAACCCATTCAAATATTCTCCTTGTAATCCATGTTTGTCTGTGTTTTTGACTGCAAAGAACAGCTCTGTGGAATGTATTCAGTGAGAAGGAATCAGTCTAAAATATAATTGCAATAGAAATAGCTATTATTCTGTAGCACCCTGTATCTGGAATCAGACTGGGCAGTAAAAATTTGCTTTACCAGTAGCAGGTTTTCTTGGTACAGGTTTATGCTTCCCGTTGAGGCTGACTCCCAGAATAATGTTGTGGGAACACCACTGTGCCCTGCATCTTGGAGGGGCTGCTGGGGCACTGGTTGTGCTTGTCACCAATTAACAGAGATGGACACTCAGACAAGGGAAAATAATGCTTTTCTTCTTAAGATAACAGAAGTTAGGAAAGTGCAAAGCTGGTGGCAGCTCCTGCATTGGATGTAAAGCAGCTCTCACTTTGCTTCAGAGCGCAGAATGTCGGGCTCTGCTTAAATTCAGTAAGTCCCAGTTTATTTAGTTGAGTTTATTGATTTAGGAATTAATAAACTAGTAGTAACTGAAGTGGCTTGGTCTTTTAAAATGCGAATCCCTTTTGTTCTCACCTTTCAGGTGTCTGAAGCTCTGATGACTGCTCTGTGGGAGGAGGCAGCTCCGATCCAACTTGCCTTCTCTACAAGCCCATTAGCCAAGGGATCTGTAAGCCGATGTTTTACAACTTCTGAAAAGTATTGAAATCAGGACACTGAGTGGGGGCTTAAAGGTGACTGTGAGCATACCTGCCTCCCATGAGCAGGGGTTGAGGGACTGCAGGCTTGAGAACGAAAGGTGGGTAGTGCCTGCTTTGGAGACATTTCTGTCATTTGTGAGTGCCTCATTAGAGAGAGGAACAAAGAAACATCACAGGGAAAAAAGCCACAAATGTGGTGGTGAGCCCCAGAGAGTTTGGGACCCTGAAGCTGCTGCCTGCGTGTCTGCCATATTTCCCTTCTAAATGTCCCTTGTACTTGGAGTTCTGTGATTTCAGGAAGCCACGCTCCAGTGTCAGGGCTGCTCACGCAGCAGGCATGGCCAGTCACGTGCAGGGGAGGTGGCTTTGACACAGTGGTTCTGGTGAAGGTAAATTATGTAATATTAACACACAAATATTTTCCCTAGCCTTGCTAGGGACTTATTGCCAAGTGCAGTTGTGTTCTCAGCTTCCTCAGGCTCAAGATCAGAGGCTAAAGAAAGAAGACATGTATCGGGTGGTTTTTTTTCTTTCTTTACAAGTTCTGACTGTGAACATAGGATCAGTTTTAAAACAATCATCAGTTGTTGAGTTTGATGGGGAATTTCATGTGTTTTGAACCTTGTGAGAAGGATAATTATTTGGTTGGTAAGTCATCATGTTAAAGGCTGGGAAACTGCAATGAGTATCATTCTTAAAGCTGCTTGGTCCAGCAGTTGTATATTGTTTATTTCTTGGCTTATTTTGGGAAAATGGAGTATCTTATGCTGCACCATATATAACAGACCCTGGAAACCTGCTAGGTAGAGCTGATTGCTTGTGAAAGATTTTAATCTTCTCAGACTGTTTCAGTCAGTGCTGTTCACCTAGGATCCCTTATCCAGTTAAAAAGTTGTTCAGCATGTGAAATACCAGGCTCCTGGTGTTTCCTAGTGAGCTTCATGTACTGGCCAAATTCCACTCACGTGCACCCCAGCCTCCTGTGCAGGCAGCGAGGCTTCCCAGGAGCAGCAGCTCCTTGCTGCCAACAGCAGGAGCGCCCAGGGCAGCATTTGGGCATGGGAGCACTTCCCTTACAGCAGGTTACAAATGTCACTTCTAAGGGTTTCTTTCATGCACTTTGAGTCTTTCCAGGCAACCATGGTGGAGCCTTCCTTCTCAGCCCTGTGTGTGTCGTACAACACCCAACTGCATTACAGCCCTTGCAATACTCATGTTGTCACAGCCTATCGTGGCACTCCAGATACAAATGCCCTTTTATTTTCACTAAAGCACTGCAAGCAGCACTGACAGCAAAGCAGCAATATGTGCTGTCTATACATGGATAATAAATATTGCTGGCTTGAAATTCCTTTGCACATTGGGCATGGATTGTGTTTTACCACATCACAGGATGAGATGACAACAAAGGAGTTCCTTCCCCTTAGCATAAGGTAAACAACTAACAAGCAAAGCTAGTTGGGCTGTCACTGTGATGATCAGCACCTCCATCCAGGAACACCAGGACTGAGTATTGCTTTCATTTCACAAACAGAGGTAATGGTAAAGCCACTTCCCTCCTAGCTATCAAAAGCTTATTAAGACACTGTTTCATCTGAGGCTTTGTGTAGGCACATCGTACAAGTATTTCACCAGAATACATTAGAACCGTGGCATTGCTACTTTCTTCACCACTGCACAGGAATTACCAATGTAACCACCAGTCATTGTCAAAGGTGTTTTCATCCTGCATTTCCTTTTATAGTTTTGGGGGTTTTTTATTCCAATATTGCCTTTCTTCTACCCACTCCCCACTGCGACTGAAGGGCAAAGCTTAGTCTAACAAGAGCTAAATAATGCACAAATACGTATAGGTAACGTTACAGCTTTGAATTCCAGTCTAGCAAAAATGAAGGCTCCTGCAAGTTTGATGCTCTGCTGGAGGTTATCTGGAGTTGATGAGTTACAAATACACAAAATGGTGTCTTTTAAGGAGTAGCATCATCTTAGAAATTGCTGACCTATTTGCCCAACAGCAAGCGACAGAGGAGTTGCAAATTTTCTCCTTCTCTTCAGCTGTAAGTGAAGCTGGATGCCTGACCCTCTGTTACCAGCAGTTTGCAGATGCTTGAGGTACCTCACTTCACAAGTGGCCCCAAAGAGAAGGATGATTGGAATTTAGGTGAGTGGTTCAGCCAACACAATTTCTTGCCTACCTCAGGTTTTCCACGGCAGGACCTTTTCCAGGTGCTGCTGAACATGTCCAGAGTCTACACCACTCAGGATGTTGGTGAGTCCAGGGCCTTGGTGGACCCAATGTGCTCCAAGCGCTCCTCCTCTGAGCCTTGCCGCCAGCTCCTGGCACACTGCCCATCTGTGCCATGGCCACTGCATGGCTCCTGCGTGAGATGGTAGGCCACCTCCACTGGTGTGGGTACTCAGCATGGGCCATTCACTTCAGAGTTGGACTCAGTGATGCTTCTGGGTCCTTCCAGACCCAGAAGGCCTCATCAACTCCAGGTAACTGGTCCAGGTAGAGGAGAAACTGCTGTAGGATGAGGGAAAGCAAGAGGCTTGGTCAGGCTGCAAGAGAGTGGGAGAGGAGGGATAAAATATCTGTGTTGGAGAGACACTGGAAGAGGTCTGCTGCTGTAGCTGACCATTCTTCATGCACTTTTGGTCTCCTTTGAGACCAGGGGTAAGAATTCTACTGAGTTTCCACAAGGCTCCCTTCTCTTCAGTTTCTGCAGACTGAGTCTCTGGGGTGATGCTTTTGGACTGCTCAACCCTCCTGCAAGCAAGAGACATGCACATGCCACTGTGAGAGGAGGAAGATATATGCTTTAGAAAAGGACCTTATGGCAAGGTGAGGAAACCTCAGCAAGTTCCCAGTGGTCTTGCTGCCCTGCCTTTCCTCCACATCGCATTCAGGAGCTGTCCCTGCTGAGCTGGGAGCCCCACTGTGGCCAGGAGCTGAGGATGGCTCCCTGTGGCACCGTCTGGGGAGCAGTCCCTGGGCCTGTGTCCTGCTCTCCTGGGCCCACACTCAGAATGAAGCAGAAAAGAGCCAAAATAAACAAGTGCCATATTTTATTTCACCACCTAAGCAGCTGGGGAAGCAGCACGATGGCAAAGGGGATTCGTGTGCAGGAATGTCTGACCGCGCCGTGGGGGTGTGGATGGGAAAGGGGAGCACTGCTCCCAGGGCTGCTGCGCTCTGCCTGGCACAGCCCCATCTCAATTATTTCCAGGCAGCGTCACGCTCCCTTCGCAGCCCATGGAGCCACCAGGCACGCTGCCAGCGGAGGCAGCATTTTGGCAGGTTTTTAAATGCTGACTGAGCGAGTGTGTGGCAGGCCATTTGTACCATATGGCACCCAAGAGCTAATCCGGGAGAGGGTGCTGGGCAGCGAGGGGGGCCAAAGCTGAAATGCCATTTAGAAGTGAAACATCAGCCCAAGTGGCACAAGGCCACAGAGCCAAACAATGAAAGAGACCAGGGGCAGGAAGGGAGCTGGAGAGCAGAGGATGACCATGCTCTTGAAGCCAGCCAAATTTCCTTTGAAATTTGTCCATAATCACTGAGTGCTTAGAAATGCTGTTATGTTGAGTGCAAGCATATATTTTAAATATTGAAATATAGATTTCAATTTATATTATGTATTTTGTATGCATGTGTTTCTCTGCTCTGGGAAACTCAATGAAGAAATAGCAAAGCTGTGCGGAAAAATACATTCCTGGCTCTGCCCTGGAATGGGGAGCTGGTGCTGATGGCTGCTGTTGCCATGGTCTGTATGTAGTGGAAGCTATTGATCTCAAGGGGATCATCAACTGACAGGATGGGAACCCTGAGCTTCAGCTGGTATTGACCATTTTGGCCCTGGGAAGTCAAGTAGATCTGGTCCATGGTCATCTTGCCTTTGAAAGGATGTTTTTATCCTCTAAAGATCAATTGATAGAGTTTTCATTTACAGTCTTGTTATATTAAACAAATGACATTGTGTAATCGTTTGGTCTGTGCTCTTGGGCTCTAATGGATAGCACTTGTCACAGTTATTGATTTTTCTTCTCTAACAGAAATCTAGTACTTCAGGAATATTGAGTCATGCTATTATCCAGACAGGTGCCAGCCCTCTGAATGACAGACAACAGGCTGTTGTCACTGTAAACACTTGATAGGTGGCAAAGAAAAGCAGCAAGAGTGTCATTTATCCACTCAAATACTATAAATAAAATATACACTTGGTAGTCCTTTCATGCCTTAGCTTATAAAGAAGATGGGATTTGTTGTGCTGGAATAGACTGATTTCCTGTGTGCTCTTTTCACTGTGACGACTGTGACCAGATGACCTGGTGGATGGCTCCAGTGAGCTGATCCCCACGTGGAGCAGGTCATTCCCAGGTTTATGAGTTTCAGCTGAGCACAGTAGGAATGCTTGTACTGACCTGGGTGCTGCTGATGTCAGGAACTTGGGGGCACTTCACAGTGCTCCTTTCCTTCTTAGGATGTCACTGCATTTTCTGACCACTGGTGTGTTGGATGACTGCCTTGGATGAAGACGTCCAAAACAACAAGTTGTTGCAGTAATTTTAAACTTCCCCAAGGTATATGCAATGAAATTTGTCTTCAGTCGGGCATTATCTTGCACTTATCCTCACCAAATTTAATATGTGTTTTGGGTTGGTTTTTTTGATGTACAGGTGAAGAGTGGTAGTTCTGCTGATCTGCTGTGTGCCACGTCTGTGTGTGCTGCCTTCTCCCTGCATGATGGTGCAGAGACCCATGGGGCTGGAGACTTGTTGTACGCTCACAGGCTGTCAGGTGATGGGATGTGTAAGACACGGCTCTGTGTTTGCAGCATTGCCCGTGCAGTGTTTTGGGGACAGAAGTGATGCTGTACTTGTCCCTGGTGCCGCCATGTGGCACTGCCAGGGCTGTGTGCTCTCATACAAAGCACTGGAGGCCATCTCACCTGTACCACAACTCCTCCGCCACAGCTCCCCTAGCTTAATGGCTTCCTACGACACCTCCCAGCTCAAAAGAAACTAAACCAGCTATGCTTATTTGACTTGGAGGAGCCGGTTAGTATGTGCCTCGTTTCTGCATCTGCACAGCACTCGAATAGCCTGGGCCTTTTCTTATTGCACCAGTGAATAACAGGCTTACACAAGCAGGTGAAAGCAGCTTCCACATCAGGAGAAAGAGAAATCTTTAGTTGTTGGGGAAAACCATTCAGGTATTTAGAGTTGTTAAGTTGTCTGAAGCAGTTGTTGGTTATAATACCACCTTTGTCTGTGGCTTGCTGTTTAGCAGCACGGCGTGTTGGTGCCAGTGATCCCACACATTGCTGTCAATGCAGGTGGTGCTGGAGAAGGCTGTGTGCGTTTAAAAAGGGCTTGGGAGCAGGTTAACAGTAACGTCAAAAATACCTGTGGGTGTGTCTGCCCCATTCCAGTTGTCCGACTCCATAAAGCAGCTTTTCCCCTTCAGCTTTGGGCTCTGCACCCTTCCAGCTACCAACCCTCAATAGGTCCCATCTGATTTTTACATTTCAAAACACTGCTTCTGATGCTTCCTCCTCTATCTCCCGCTCTGCTCCTATCTTCTCAGTGCATCTGGCTTCTTCCTTAGGCTCGAGTCCTTATCTGAGCCTGGTAAGTGATTCTGCGTCTTGTGAGATCCAGCTCTGTGCTTTGCCGACACTTGCTGTGGAAGGGAGTTTTTTGCAGGCTCTTTTGGATGTCTGAGTCATCAGGTTATCTACTTTCTTGCTGCATGTCTGTTAAAAGAAGCAGCTGGTTTGTCTGATATCTGCTGTTGTAAACTGTGCTGCTAATTGTTCATCCTTTAGATATTTGTCTTTTCTTAATGCTTCCTCTTCTGTCTCACTAGTCAGATTTCCCAAATAGCAAGGGAACACCTTGGTCATTTTTCCTCTTGACTAAATCCTTTACACTTTCTCACTCCTTTTCAGCAGTCCCAGAAAGACTATCTTCAAGGGAGAAAGTGGCTGTAAAGCTACATTTTAATCAGGCCTCCTTTGCATCCATATATGCAGCCCTTGCTGGTGTACTGCCCTCAGTTATCCCTAAGTCCAGCACATCGGCCAACCACCCTTTGAGTTTTCTTTCTCTAGTTTCCCGTTCACTCCTCTCTCCTCCCTCCTGCTGCTGGGAAGGGTTCTCCACAGATCCCGCCCCCTGGACGCAGGGGGCGCGGGGATGTTGGGCAGGGCAGTCCTTGCAGCACCTGGACATGGGGGTCCTGCAGCAGCAGCTCATGCTGCTCCATGAAATCAGTGCTGGATCCTGTGCAGGCTTTAAGTGCCTTCAGCTGCTTCCTCCCAAGCTCTCTCTGGAGGGACACAGTTCTTAGGAAAGCTTTGTCTACTGAAATGGAGGATAAAATTATTAACTGTCATTTGTTTAGCTACTTATTGCCCAGAAAATAGATTTCTGAACCCCCAAAACAATGTAAATACATTAAAAGAACTATTATAAAGGAGAGATGCTAAAATTATTCTGGAGGTTTAAATCATAAAACTTTAATCAAATTATTAAGTTCAAGTCTAGATGCAGGCTATTTCACTGAGCTTTAGTGTATTTCCCCTGTAGAAGATATTCTAATTTATGACTGCTTAAGTAGAGGGTACAATAGTTTGCATAAAAAAATGGAACTGGAGGCTCTTTCACTGTACTGTAGTGCTGCAACCATATCTACCATCTACTGTCAAACATTCATCTTTTTTTTGAATCCCAAAATTCTTTTTTTACAAAATGGTAAGTCTTGGGCTATGAGCCAGGATTTATGTAGTTGTTTCAGGAATTGTTTTTTTAAAGCACGTGACAATAAAAACTTGATTAGAAGACTGCAGCTCCTTGTCCTGGAGGGAATGAAAACCCTCTCAGTTTTTGTAAAGGTGGCTCACCTGACGGTAAAGGCACTGCCTGGGATATTTTGCAGATTGGCGTTTCTGTTTGTTGATTCCATATTAAACAGAATAACCAAGCACGCTGAAGGTAAAGCCCTCGTTTAATTAACCCTCTTGGTGTAGTACCATGTGATTAAATGTGACTGAGCTGCTCCTTGGGGCTTCTACTACTGAAAATACTAACAATAATCATTTGTTTTCTTTTTATATTTAAACACATTATTGCATAGCTTGGTGCAGAGATAATTACCAATTTTATCTCCTGTGTTTTTCTAATGTTCATTAATAACAATAAAGGGTTGTAGGTTAAAAACTCATTTAATTGCCTTTATGTTAATGACATTATGAATAGCCTTAGCTACAAGATTTTAATTCTGTCCAGTATCCTGTTTCTCAGTAAAGCCCCAGGAGAGCTGCTCATTTTATCAGCATTACTGATTCAGAGTTTTTCCTTGCAGGTGGGTTTTTGTACATAATCAGAATTAATGCACAACACATTTTGCAAGGAACAGAGTAGAAGCTCTCTGAATAAGTAATTAACTAGAGTGCCCAAGGAAAAATGCCTGAGCAAATTTTTTAGCATATTCATAAAACATTAAGAAGAGTCACAAACACAGTGGAAACAATTTACTGATAATATGCTTTCATGCCATTTTCTAACTCTCTTCTTTTTTTCTCTCCTTCTCTTTCCCTTTTAATGAATGGAGTAAAAAACCCTGGAAATTTCAGCTCTCATTAAGGACCACCTGCCCTTGGAACACATTATATTCTGAGCTGCATTGGACAAGGACTTATTGGAAGATAAATGGAAGTCAATACCAGGCTTTTTCAAAGTAAACAAAAAATAGACTTTTTCTCCTCCATGTATAAATAGACTCCTCTCTACACCACCTCCTCAGTGCTGAAAGACAGAAGAAAGGAAAGGTTATCTCAGTTACTTCTGTGTGTAGTGATAATTAAAATGAACAGATCTCTCAAAGGTGCTGATGGGGTGCAATGTGTTTGCAACATGCCAAAGTGGATCCAGATACTTCCACTGTTTGGTTGAGTGAAGTGTGTGGGTCTGGCCCTCACATGCAGTCCTTAATCATTGAAAGTCTGGAGCAGAGAAGCAAGATGGTCTTAAATATCTTAATGGTGAAGAAAAATAAGTCTGAAAGGTGTTTGTATTTGTCTTCTAGCACAAGCTCTTGAGATTTTGCTCATGATCGTGTGGATTCACTGTTCAGTGGGACTGCCATCCTCAGGTGGCCAAGTGCTTCTGGGGGCCAGATCTGCCTCAGGAAAATGGTGAATCCTCCAATGCCTGCAGCGTGATGCTAGAGCTGCAGCAGCGAGGCTGCGGGGCTCCAGTCTGCACACAAAGAGAAGACCAAGGATGTCACAGGGTAGTACCAAAATCTCACAGTGGGCAGTGGCTTCACCCTCTCCTTCTTTAGTGGCAGAACTGACCTGGGGGCCCCTTCCCTACGAAGGTGAAAATATTGGGCAGGTTTTTGCGGAGTGCTGGATCAGCCCATGCTGATCTGCTGGTTGGTGGTTCTTGATGAAAAGCCAGCGGTGTGACGGGCTATCGAGGACCGTCGCTTCAGTTCAGTGCGGAAGCAGTGAGCTGGAGCAAAGGTCCTGCCCTGCCAAGCCTCGCCTGTTTGCCGCTGAAATCCCCGCCAGCAACTGTTCCTTTAATGATCTTTCTGACAGGCTGAGAAAGCACCATTGTTTGCTTAGTTTGCTTTAAAAATAGATTTCTAAATTTGCAAGCGACAGTTCAGTGCGTGTCTGAAACCTGGTGCCCCAGGGTGTGCGGGAGCACCAGTAACCGCAAACACGGCACGAGCTTGTGGGGACATGGCAAGCGGCAGCACTAGGGATGCTAATGTGATTAAGTCGTGTACAACTCAATTAGTTTCCCTTTTCCTCCCATGGTAGGTGGCAGGCCCGGCTAGTCACTTGCTGGTGGATGGAGACGTCGCATTCAAGGTCACACTGAGAGCACGGTGGCACCGAGGTTACACAGTTTCAGTTTGACCCTGGCCGTGCAGGGCCACACTTGCAGAGCTGGGAGCAGAGGACGAACAGCCCTCTGGGTTTCCATCCTGCACTGAAAGGTAAATCTTGGCAGGCAGCATCCTTCTGCCAAGTGAGGACAGTGCTTCAAATGCTGAAATTTGCCTAGAGAGGGCTTTTCACATCAGGGCTTAACTGGCAAGGCAGCGCTGGAGAGCTGAGTGGGGACAGTGCTGTGCCTGTGCTGGCACACAGACTGAGTATGGGTAGCCAGTGCAGCTAAAGCCCTTGGACTCTCCTGTTTACAGCAGCAAAAAAGCAGAATCTGTGTGCTAGCACCAAAGGCATCAGAACAGTGTTACCCATTTACCTGAAACACCTGACTGGAGAGACAGGACCAGGAATGGAAACATCCATGACATCGCTGTGCCAATGATGGATACTGTGTTTTCATGCAGCGTTTTGGAATGCAGAAGTGTCCCGAGTGCAGAAGGGAATAAGCACACCTGCATGGACAGGGGAAACAGAAAACTCATTACAGGGGAAGGACGTCCCAGGGAACAGGAGAAGCTGTGGCCTGTCACCATCCCAGCGATGCACCTTGATCCCCTCAAGTGGTACTTCCAAGTGGACAGGACAGCGTCACAAATCCCAAAAAACTTCAGGCTAAAATAAGTCTATTCCAAAAAATCTTGGGAGAATAAAAAACTGGGGTGGGGTGAAGGGACTGCCACATAGTCACCTGGACAATCTGGAGACATCCTGCTTTATTTTGACCCTTTTTCAATTGTCTTACAACTCTCTACCTTACATTTTGAAAGGAAAGCCATTTTTACATTACCAAAGTGGATTGCTTTCACTAGAAACATTTGGAAATGTGCATTTTCTCCCCACAGTTAGGGAAAGACTAAACCTGAACTTTCTTTCTTAAGAAAGTTCCCTCAAATAGATTTTTTTTTTTTTTTTTTCAGAAACTGCAGACCAGTTCTCCGCTGAGCCTACCTTTACCTGAGCCCTGGGTGACTGTGATTTGTGGCTTGGTGCGCTGGGACCGCAGTGGTTACTTCGGAAGAAACATCTGTTACATGGTAGGAGATCTAGCAACCAAATGGCAACTTAATTTCTGTCTATGAGTGAGATAAAACTGGATTCTGACAGTTCTGACAAATGAAAGGAAAGCATTTTAAGAAACTATGCATTTTGTACCTTTTTTTTTAAGTAGAATTATTTTCTGACCTAACACTTGCAGTCTAAAATCATTGTGTCAGAGCCCCATCTTTCCCTGTTTAATGGTAAGATGTAACTTGTCCTTCCACATTTCATTAATTTGTGTTTTGTGTGCATCTAGCTAACTATGCAACCCCTAGGCTTTTGATTGTATGTTACACCATTTACTATTATAACAACTTAGCCATCAGCAAAAAAATCCTTGAAATGAGACCAAGCTACTTCTGAATATCTGCATTAGATATTTGAGTCTTGGAGCTAGCTCTGTAAAAGGTAGGGATTTAAAAATAACAAAACAAAACCCATGAAAATTATCCAATCCATGAAAAATATGCAGCCTCAGCAACATGGAATCACAGCAGGTACCCTCTATTGGCGCAGAAGTGATTGCAAGCCCCGTCTTGGGGTGGGGTCTGACAAAAGGGTTAATGCCTGGGAGGCACCGGCGCGCAGTAGCCCTCGCCAAGGTCAATGGGAGCCCTGCCTGCTGAGCTCACGCAGGATCAAGCTCTGTTTTTCCATGATGTTTAACACAATTGGGTAATGCAATGGTTTCTTTGCACTCTGTAGCTCCATTTTAACAAAAATATTTCTTTTCTGCAAATGACCTAATCTATTTCATTATTAAATATGAAATCACAAAGAAATTACTTATGCAATCTTTTCTAGCCTTTTTTTTTTTTGTGGGAGCGCAGGGAGAGGAAGATAGGTAATTGCTTTTAAATAATGCTTTGTACGTAAATGCTAATCTGATATTGGGAGTTGACCCTTTTCTTAAAGCTAGGCAGGTTCTCTAACATTTTGTGGTGGTAAATATGTAGACCTACCACTTATCCAGTAACAAGCAAGCATATTTTCAGTAGATTGGAAAAAATAAAAACAAACTAATATATATTTTTCAACTCCCTGGTGCTTTAACCTTTCTTAAGAAAAGACTCAGGGGACATAATTGAAGGAAAGTGTTTTTCTTTAGCAGATGGATTGCTTTGCTCAGATAATATTTTAGTAATGCCAATAAAATGAAGGGTATCCAGAAAACCATGAAACTGCCAGCAGTTGTTAGTGTACGACTATTACCAAGGCAGAAATGAGGCCAGAGCAGTGATAAATGTGCACATCTCTCCCTCCATCAGCTGAGGAATGACCTGGATACACTTTACATCTGAGCACCAAGTGGGCCAACATTTTTCACAGCAGCACTTAATAGTGGACATTAACTTAGCCCTCTCCAAAAGGGCTGACCCGGAGGCTACCCTCTGTGGCTCTCCAAACTGTAATCACTTCTGCGGTCTGTAATTTTATCAAATCGCATGCACCTTTTCCAGCCACTTATTGGCCAATTAAGTCAAGTTCTCACTGAGGGGGTCCAGCTGGCTTCAAGTTATCTTAGATGAATTGATTGAAGACATTCTGCAATCTATGAACCCAGTTTAATGATCTAGGTGATAATACTTGTAATTCTTCTCAGTCAAGGGAATTTGCTGCAGCTGTTGTCTGCAAATCCGTGTTCTGATACACTGAAGTACCAGAAGAGCGTTAATCCGCCCTCAGAGTTTACAGTGATGGCTGCATTGTGAAATGGGAAATTTAACATTCACATAGCATTGCCAAGCAGAGACAATTTTTTTGTTGATGTGTTTTTATTTTATTCTATTGTGAGTGTTAAAGAGGTTACATGGAAGAATACATTATTGATAATACTTAAAATTGGAGACTGTGCAGCAGTATGAAACAGCCTACTAAAATATTGCATAAAATGTTTGAGCTGGAAAATGAGGTTTGCCTCAGAGCATGAATATACCATTTTTAAAATTCGGAGGTGGAGCAGATCTCCAGAAATAAAGCCACTGGGCCAGATTTGCTTCCTAAGACATTCCAACTGTCTGGAGTCAGTTTTGCTATTCCAGAGTTATGCTGGTATAAATGAGACAATAATTGCTGTCTCTTTAAAAAAAATATATAAATCTTTTATAGACAACATAAATAAATACGTGGGAACAGGTGCTACTTTTACCCACGTTAGCATAAACCAGGAATAACTTCACACTTACATGATGTAAACTGATGAAGAATCTGCCTCTGAGACTGGAGTCCTTCCCCAGGTTCAGGGCGCTTGAAGTGCTAATGAAGGAGTGCCATACACTCCAGGCCTGTGTCAGAGTATCTCCAAGACCTGCAGTTGCCTGCACAAGGACCTGTGAAAACAAAGAAATAATCATATTTTCTTGCTTTGATTGTATATGCCTCTTTTCTGAGCCCCAGGAATGGTAATCCACTATGAAACAAGTATTGCAATCAGGGCTAGGCAATATTTCTCACGTTGAAAATTCAAAATATTTAGTCTATAGTGCATCTGTGAAGCTTCTGTTTGTGAAAGGGGCTGGCTGGGGTTTGATTTCCCTGCAAATGCAGCAGCTGCTGTATTAATTTGTGCTGTGCTGCAGACACCCATTCACTTCTCAGTCGCAGGGACTTCCCTTCCACACCGTGTGACCAAGCCCAGCTCTGCCAATGCCCACTTTGCTGAGATGCTCTGCTGCTTTTCATGAGATTTCTTTTCTTTCTTTTTGCTGAGAAAAATAACTTTTTTAATGGGATTTTTTTTTTCCAGAGAGTTATGTGAGGTTTCCAGCCCCATCCAGCTGTCGCCATGCTCTCATCTGCTGAACGTGACATCAGAGATCTCTCGACTGCCGCGGGCAGAGTACTGAGCTGGGTGAGCAAGGCCCTTCTCCCCACCACCACCTCAACCCATCTTTGCGTGAGGCCAATCTCAGAGCTCGGTGGGGTTTCTCATTGTCTATGGGGACTTGGATCAAGCTGTGCTGGCAAACCCAGGTCTGTTAGTCAACTTACTGCATGTACTTCAAGCATGAGTCTTTGGGGATTTGAAAAGTGCTGTAAAGATGGCATAAAATGAAGTTTTTCTTTCCTGAGAATTTGGCTGGCTGAAGGAGGTTATGTGTTCCACAGACTGAAGAAATGGAGCTGTTTTGCCTTGGTGTGCAGCTGTTGTATCTGGGGAAAGCTGTCCTACCTCTGGGAGGTCCCCGTTCCAGTGGCAAAGCAGGGATGATGGCACCAACTTCTGCAGATGGCTGCAAGCTCAGGATATTTGGTGTCAGCATCTTTGTGGGTGGGTTGGACTGAATCCCTGCAGATTCACAGGCCCTGTCTTGGCTCCTGGGACCACCTCCCTGGGCAAGACGGGCCCACAGTGAGGGTCCTCTTGCAGCTCCTTTCCTGTGGCCCTCTCCTCCAGAAGACACTGTGGTCAGTGTAGGGATGTCTCTGTGCCATGGGCTGTGCTGGCTGGGTACAACACAGATTTTCAGGGGATTTGGGGGAGAAGAGGCTCAGATATGTCCTCTGCCATTTATGAAATTAGTGAGCCATAATTTCATATGTGCATGCAGCAGAAAACGTCTTTGATGCTAACCATAGAAAATAACTCTGAAATTAGCTGCACCAAGGGCATGCTCCTGCCTGACTGGGTTGATCTGCACAGAGCTGAGCCTTGGTGTCGCGTTGGCCATGCTTCAGTGGACGCACATTGTACTCGCCCTGCTGTTGTTGCTCAGAAGGGAGAATGGGGCCAGGGATCTCTCCCTGTAGCAGGGCTTAGATTAAAGTGTATATGACTAAGGAAGCTTGGTATGGCCACAGAGAACATCTTGTTCCCTATATTTAGCCATAGGCAATGTCAAGTACTATATGTTATATGAGTGCTTTTCTCCAGTCCTGTAGGCCTTGTTTCAGAGGTTGACTGTGTGAGTCGAAAGGCTTAGTTTTAAAATAACAGTCCTCCGAAATGTATTTGGTTTTTCATCTTTGCCACCCAGAACAGCAATACCCAAACGAGGGGGCTGCCTTGTCTGAGGCAGAAAGCAAAAGCTCTGCTCTTGCAGCTCTGCAGCATCTGCTGCCAGGGCCAGGCACTGCCGGGGCAGGAGCCCTGGTGCAGCGTTACATTTGCACCATAGATGCACTAAAAGGAGAGGTTAATTAGCATGGCTGCCTTTGATCCTCTGCTTGAGAGGGAAGAGATAGTTTAGTCAGTAACACTAGCCAGCTTCCAAACACTTTATGGATTTTGGCAAGAGGCATCACAGTCATAACATTTGAATATTAGCACTTTATAGCTCCGCCACACTAACAACTGCTAATTAGGCAGCTTGGACATGGCTGAGAGCTGCCTTGAACCCTGTGTAGTAATTTACACCTATGCACAGCTACAGCTCTGATGTGGGAACATTTTACACCCAGTTCACGTGTACGGAGATGATTAGCAGCAGTGAAGCCAGCAGAAAGCTTGATATTGGATTTCTCATGCATTCCCCCTTCTTTTCAGCACTTAATTTTGCTTTCCTGGAACACCCAGAGGTAGAGTGTGGGAAACCCCTGAGCTGCCAGCTCATCCGCCACGGCATCTTTGGAGAACTTGCTGTACTAAATCCCAGGATGGAATTTATTTCAGAGGAGCACAACCACTCTTAACTGGCCCAGGGAATTCATCCTCCAAATAATCTCTCACAGCTTTATCAAAATCCAGAGCTGTGTTTTCTCCCTATGCCAATAGATCTTTTTGATTGGCCAACAGCAGTACAAAAGTTGAAATGTTTGATGCTTTATGCTTGAGTGTTGTTTTCTCCAGTTTTCATTGTGCCCTCCTGCTTTTGTATATGAGCTTAGAAAACCACTATCTGTGATTTGCTGCCACCCTTCCCCATACCTGTTATTAACACTGAGGCGATGAAGTTTTCTACTCCTTGCACAGCCGTGTTCAATTAAAATACCAGCACTCTGATACTCCTCTGCAGCTGTGTTTGAGGTGTGATAAATAAGTGGTGAGTGTGGGTCTCCTGCCCCAGAGGTGACTTTAGTTCCTGTTGCTCGCCGAGGTGCTGTCACTGCTGGAGAGAGCCATCAGCTGAGCCATGCATCCAGAAATCTCCTCCTGGTGGAAGTACTCTTAGCATCACATCTCTAATGAGCATCATGTTCGTGGTGTCCCCAGCTATAGACTTTCTCCTGCTGAAGGCAAGTTGATACCTCATGGAAGAACTCCTCATCATCTGCTCCCCTTCCCTGACTCACAGGTAAAATGCTGGGTTTTCTGAGGCTCCTTCCACAGCTCCATAGCAGGCTTATTTCCGAGCTGGTGGGAGCCCTTTCCTGGGCTGGGTTACCTCACTGGGGGCGGCAGTAATTTCCCATGGTCCCTGGGGAATAGGGATACTTTGGGGATCGTGACAGTGGCTGCTGGTTTGCAATGCAAAGGAAGTGGATTCACCAGAATTAGACATTTATTTCTTCTTTTTAAATAATACAATTTACTTTTCTTTCTTTAAAAAAAAAAAAAAAGAAGCAGTTGAGGCATTATATAAACAAATGAAAAATAAAGGTCAGCCTGATGGGTATTTCTCTGGGAAAAGTCCAAGATACCTCATTATTTCTTGGACTACTTTAAAATCAAATATGTCTTTCCCTTATGATATACTGTCCTTGCTGCTGATGGGAATAGACCTGGATTACATTTGCAGTGATAGGTAGAAGAGAGTGTGTGTGGGTTTTTGCAATTTTCTTATTATTTTTATATTTAATTACTTAGATCCTGAGCCACGGGTGCTTAATTCAAGATGTCTACAAATGGCCACAGAAAAAAGCAGGATTGTGAATTTCTGCAGGGTTTAGACTTTAGGTGCTTATCATGGCTTGGGAATTTGGCTTTTTTCTGAAAGTCTGTGTTGAAGCTCTTTAATAGAAAGGAAAGTTTGTAATGAAAGCTTGCAATCAAATAAACAACAAAAGCACAAAACTGTATTTCACCTTCTGTAATTTGATCTGTAAGAAATGTACATCACTCATCCAGAAGAGAGAGATTTTCAATTAGTCCTCTTTTCTTAAACATGCAAATCCCCCAGCCATGTTTAGCAGCACAGTTTTGCCCTAACTCTGCAGAGAATTCCCAAGCAACCTTTAATAGACGGCCATGCCTTCAGGCTTGTCCACTTATGTTTTCTCTCCTGCCTGGGCACAAGATAGATTATGCATATTATTATTCATAAGTGCCACCTATTGAAAGCATAACCACAGGCACGTTTGCAAATGGTGGGCTTGCCCCAGCTGTGTCTGCTCATGCGAAACATTCCTGCTCTCCAACGGACCCCTCCAAACCATCCCCTCAAAATCGATATTATTTTCTCATCAGATATCCTGGCATGGGGAAGGACTTGCAAAATGACCCATGGACTTCAAAGGCAGCTAAAATTGAGGGGACTATTCCCCATTTTCCTCCTGCAGAAGTTTTTCCCGATGATGCTTTGTTGCCTCTCCCTGACCCCTGGGGCTACTGCTGCCTTGTACGGTGCTGGAGAGAGGGCTTTAGCCCAGGATGCCTGGAGTCACGAAAGGTAGTGATATGGTAGGAAATATATGTAGCTCATTAAAGAATGGGATTTCCCTGACTAGTGCAAGAAACAATAAATAGTTAGTGCAGAAGAACTGAGAAGTAAATAGATGAGAATCTCACATGATTGGATGTTATTTGATTGTTCTTAGATAAAGGGTAAATATAGCTGCTTTGCAGATGAAAATTCAAGTAGTCTTAGGCTAAATATATATATTTTAAATCTGCCGTTGCATATTAGACCATTTTCCTGAGAATTTGAGTGTGTTTGTATAAAGAACAGGTTTTTCCTTTAGTCAAATACACAGGATACAAGTAATTTTCAGTTTGCTATAAAAATGATTTTCAAAAGAGATACAATTATGAATTAGGAATACCATTTAAATAAATATCTTGAATGCTAGTGGCTAGAATTAAGCATAGCCCTATATTTCTACAAAAGGTCAATTGTGATTTTAATTACTCTTATGTAAACCAGCTGATGTTTGAACTGCAGTTATAATTAATATACATGTCTTATTGCCACATTATTGCATTTTTGATCATGACAGACTCACTATGTCTGGACAGCCTGAATGAACAAACAGATGGATGTGAACCTCTTTGGGCTGATTTTCTGTTACACCAGTTTCATGATGATATAACAGCATTAGCTCTGACTGCTCTGCGCTGGGATCTACCTGGGGCATCAGAGTGGGGCAGGAGAGGTGTGCGTTCAGTGATGGGAAGCACTGCCCTAGGACAGTGGGATGGATGGCAAGAAGGTGTAGGCAAGGCCTGGAAATACAGTTGCAATGTCTTCCTTCCTTAGAAAAGTCTCCAGAGGGAGCAGCAGTCAGGAAATGGGCAAGAGTCTTCTAGGGGCTTTCTTCTCTTCCCATGGAAGGGCATGGTGGGAAGAGTTTTCCCTGGTGGTAGATGGAGCTGAGCTGTATGACAAGAAGTGCATCTTCTTCTTTACTCTGCAAAGGGCTCTCAATTTTTGTTTTCAGAGAGCAGTGAAGTCTGAGAAGCTGTTACTGGAGCATCATCACATGTGCCTAAGCACAGCCCCACTGACAGTGGTCTTACTGCCCTTCCTGGCCTGCCCTGGCGCTTGTGGGCGCAGGTTTGGCTGCAGCCCAGTCCAAGTCTACTCAAGGCATCGCTGTCCTCAGGTACCAATCAAAAAGTGGAGGCAGAATAGAAACTTTGTACCCTGATGCAAATTTCAACACCCTTTCTTTCCCCTCTAGAGGATGCAGGATGCCTGTTTCTGCCTCTGTGAGGGTCCTGAGCTGGGCTCTGTGTTGCCCTACCCCTGGCCCACCCCCAGCACAGATTGAGATCCAGCCAGCGACTCCCAGACACTGGCCATGATGGACGTGGGCTTGGAAAAGGGGTCTTCACACCACTCTGGACATCAGACAGGTACCTGCTGGAAAACCCACTGAAGGGTATTAAAGCCTGCCAGAGGTGTGTTTTCCCCCCAGGCAGGGGTGGCACGGTTAGTCCAGGGTGGTGGAAGCAACGACAGCTGAAATACCCTAAACTGGAGAAAGCCAAGGCCACAGACACTGTCTGGGCTTGTGCTGAGGGGTGGATATTGTGTGCAAGTTTTTGGCATGCCCTATGAGGTGTTTTTTAAATGGATGCAATTAAAGGTAAAATGTAAGGAGAAGGTGCCAAAGATGCACCTTTAACCCCCAGATAGCTGAGCTCCCTGCTGGTGGGGGTTTTGCCGATACCCCTGGGAAGTATGAGCATACCTGTTTCTGCGCAGATGTGGGACACCCCAGAACATGCACAGGGCATCTGTGCTGCTGCCCTTGGCAGAGGAGAGAAAGCTAGGAAGGAAAACTCAATACCCCTGCTTGCTGCTGTGTGTTTGTGTGGTGGAGGTGAGCACAGGAAAAGCAAATGTCTCTGTTTAAATATGCTTCACTTGTCCCTCTCTCACCCCTGGGGCTGGGACTGCTTTGCCCTCCTGCTCAGTTGAGTGGTGAAGGGACAGTGGTGCTTCTCTGCACTGGGGGGTCCCCGGGGGCCCAGGGGGAAATCCTTCTTCATGGGAGAGAATGGGTCTTATGGCTCTTTCTCTTTCACACTTTCTTCCAGGGACAGGTTAAAAACTGAAGACAGCTCTCCAGAGCTGCCTGGGGAAATAACACTGGACCTCCTTCTTCAGAGGCAGGGGAGACATATTCAGAAGTTTATGCAAACCTGTGGAGAAACCAGACTTTGTTTTTAAAACCCTTCCAAAACCCTTTTCAGCCCATAAGGCCAACCTTGGACACAAGTGTCTTGGATGCCTGGATCTGCCTTGGAACATCCTCTGAGTGCTTTTAAAATTAAAATTCCTGCCTCTATGGCCCTGACCCTCCTAACAGTCTCACATTCTCTATAGTGGTGATGCATTGTCTCCTCTCAGATGTCCCTGGAAAACACTGCTCAACCTCTGTGTATCTCCCTCCCTCCCTTAATATTTTTATCCTGTGCTGTAATTGCATTCACGGCTGTGGAAAGCGCTGGAGCATGGCTTTCCCGGGAGGCAGAGTGTGGGTTTCTACTGCGTGGGACAATGGGCTCCAGGCCTGGCCCGGGATGTTGGTGCCCTGGGGAGAGGAGTGTGTCCCTCTGTGCGCCCGCTGGCTCCCCGGCCCCTGCACCGAGCCTGCTGACGAGGGTGCCGATTAGTGTCAGCGCACGGGCAGCCAGTGACCAGTGACAGGGATACCAGGAGGCCCGGGCCACGCAGGCCACAGCAGCAGCACAGCTCTCAGGCACGGATGGTTCTGCCACGGCTGACCCGTGCCCCTTCAGAGCCACTGACTGAAGAGCTGAAAGACATAAGGTGCCGTTTCCCATCCCCAGCAAGGCACAGCAGCTGAATGGTTCTGGAGCCCACAGCTGCAGTGTGGTGACCTGGGTCCTGGCTTTGTCCTGCTGCTGGGAAAGGTTTGGCAAAGATGCAGTGCTATATCACCCTCTGTGACGCTATGTTACTTTACAGTGCTGTGGTTTACAGTATGTTTAGAAGGCTAGATCTGTCTCCATCCATCTCCTACCTTCTAACTTGCAAGGGCTCCTCATTGCTACATTTGTCTTTGTGAAGAAGAAGAGGGATAATTCTTCACTCAGGTAAAGATGAATATTGTGTAGGATCACCGGTCATTCACGGGTGCGTATCATACAGTGTGTAGTGCGAGCAGATAAACTCTCCACATGCTTGCAATGCATAAATGTTTTATACACACGTGTGCATGCGTGTGTTTAATATTGATGCACCCAGTCATACACAAGGTTGGATGTATGGTGGGCATATCTGCACGTCTGTGTAGAAAACCTGTATTCATATGTACACACTTGCACACATAACTATTGTCAGGAAAAAGCCCAAATCAAGTCACTATAGATAGCATCATGGAAAATTAAAGATGAAGCTGAGAATAGACAGCATTAATAACCAGGGTTGTTGTGTCACCAGTCAAGTAAGATGCCTTATGAAGAGGAAAAAAGAGTACGTGGAAATCTTTAAGTAATATACACAAGAGACATAGGCACCCATGCCAGGAGAACATGCATTTAAAGGATATGTGTGTGTCTGTGCATGTGCGGGTGTGTTTTATGCATCTGGAAAGGCTCCCTGAGACAACTGAACACAAAGCCAGCGCATGTTTGTGTTAGGTTGAGATGCTGGCATTAAGATGATTATATGAGTCTATTAGCAGGGTGTTATGGCTCCAATTTCACTTAACATCTGAGTTCACATTAAAATATGCCCTTGGCCTGACAAGGCATTATTAACTTGCATTTAATAAAAATAAAATATTACATTTAAAAAAATTGAAAGCTGACAAATTTGATTTAAATGAATACTGAACTCCAGGCAAATGTGTTGCTTGAACTCTGCCTGCTGTACTGGAGCTGACAGGAAGCATTAAAATAATCCTGAGTGGTCAATATGTGATTAAATATCACATGTCAAGCTTAGCAGGAATGTTCCTTCCAAAGAAAATTATATTGTTAAAAATAAGTGACAAATTCTAAGCAGCTCCTTCAAATTCATAAAGCTATGAGAAAGAATGGAAGTGTGCTTATAATAAACTGGGATGTCTGCAGGAGACAGAGAATGCACTGTCTCGTACACAGAGCCATATAGAGCATCTACAGGTAATCAAATAAAAATGATTGCACATATTTGAAGCAATAAATTTCCTTTGCATTCACCATAGAACATAAAGAGAAGAGACATACCACATTTTCACACCATGTTTTCATCTGAAAGCTTTTGGTGTCATGCTGTTCTTTCTAAAGGGATTATTTATTTATATAGAGACTCAAACATCTATATGCGTACATACATGCCTAGATATATGCACACATGCTAAAGCCATCATAAGCAATGTTTAGAGTGAAAGAATCAAAACGAAGATTTTAAAGGAAATAATTGTAACAGTAATAATAAAATGCCCCTCCCCACTCCACCATTAGATGTTTGGGAACATTAATGCATCATGGCTTTTTTCTGTTACAGATTCCAGCTGGGAGAACATGTTTAAACATGATCAACTTTCATCATGTGTTTGATGAAAGACAGACATAGATGTCATTGCTTCCCACTTGCTTCAATGGGATCAGTCCAGGATTACCAGGGTGCAATAAGGGCAACGTCCATAAGTCTATTTAGATTAGATATAGCAACAAAATATCGGAATCTACAGCTTCAGATAAATTACTTGATACGCCTAGGTCAAGAGGTTACCAAAGTCAGGTGAGATCTGAGACCTATTTATCACTGCCTGAGCTCAAATTATGTTTTAAATATTGTCAGCAATGAAAAACTGCTACCAGATGGTGTCAGATTAATTCATCTCACTGTAGTCAGAAACTGTCCTTCAGTTCCATCACGGTGCCTGCTATCCTGCATTAGAGGGGTACCTGTCAGAGAACCTGCTTTAGCAGAGAGGCAGGGGCTCTGCTCAGCCCTTGCTTCCTGCTTGCAAGATGAATGTGCTGCACTTCTGTGGCATGGGTCTATAGGACATCTGTACTGCACACAGGGGTCTGAGACACTGCCCTTCTTAGAAAGCAGGGGATGTTGGGTGGTGAGAGATTTGAGGCTCTTACTTGATTGAGAAACCTACTATTCTACCCACCTTGTCCAGGGAATGGGATTTATTTGTCTGTAGAAAGAGGTATTTGGGGATGAAGGCTTTGACCCTGGTGTGTTAGTGCAAAGGGCCTTGAAGCTCTCCCACACACTGCACTGGGCTGGCACAACTGTTCTTCTCCTCTGCTCCCACTTCCATTTCAGGGCTGTAAGAAGTGTGCCACCCTGCTTGTCCCTGTTGTCCCCTGGGCAAAGGTTGGGATATGTTTTAGTTTACAGTGTTCAAGGGAACACAAAATGACATCGATCAGTTTTATGCTTCTCCTCTCTCCCTCGCCCATCTGCTCTTCTTCTCGAGCCCTGCCTTCAGTTCTGGCTTCAAGCACAGCACTTGAGCCCTCCAGCAGTGGGATGTCCCTGGATCAGGATTTCCTCCACTCTGGTGTGCATTTATGCTGGCTGCCTCAGATCTCCCTGGAAGCTGGGTTGCAGCCCCAGCTCTTTGGCATGGACAGGGGAGAAGAGAACCCTGCGAACAAAGGTCCAGCTGGTGGGGAGAAAAGAAGCAGAACCAGCAGCACAAGAGGCTTCTATGCCAAGCCTCTCCCCAGCAAACCTGGCCTCCTGTGCCAGGGTGCCTGAGGACTATCTTTCTATGGCTATCGCATACTGCTCTGTGCATTTTGGCGAGGCAGAGAGCTGGGCCTGAGTAAGGGCATAATATGTTTAGAGTGATCATCCACCACCAAGCCACAGAATCTCAGACTCATCCTCAAAAGCCCTGTCTCCAACTCTGTCTTTTTTCTGGTTGTATGAGTGGAGGAAAATACAGGACTTTTCTAAAGTTCCCCATAGATAGAAAGGTTATTTCTAAGTGCAGAGACGATGGGAAGATGGCATTTTCTGGCAGTGATAAAACCAGAAGAGTGGAGTGATGCCCAGTGCTCTGCTGTGCTCTTTGCAAGGGACGGTTTGAGCTGGAAATGACTGCAGTAGCAAGGGCATTGTTGTTAGAACACAAGAAGAAACCAAAGCGCAAGGATGGTTAATCTTGTGGGAAGGTGTTACTCTGCCTTCTGGGCTGGCTTATTTCTGTGCTAGCACTGGAAATGGTATTTCACTGGAGTTGGAGAACATAGTGTGGTTTTTCCTACCTTGTGCAACTGAAATAGGGTCAGAGCTTGATAGATATACACACACCATGGTTTTATTATCTCCATACCTCCTCTGCATGTGGAAAATATACTATTCTCATTTCCAGTATGTGACTTCCTGTGGGGGGCAGGAGCTGAAGTGGCAGAGGGGTCTCTGGGCCCCCCCAGCTACAGGGAGCAGGCTGTGGCCACAGCAAGGGCCATTGTGCTGCCTTGGCTGGCCAGGGTGAGATGTTTGACTGCATGTCCTTCTGCCTTCACAGCTCTTCTGAAGAGGAGAAAGACTTTATCATCAGGACAAGTGCTGCTGCAGCCAAGGAGTGAGAGCATGTCCATTTGGGATGCAGATGAGACAGTTCCCAGCAATCAGGAGGATGGGGTAAGTGGGACACACTAGCAACAAGCAAATTATCAAGCCTGTAAGCATAAAGATTGCAAATGTCTCCCCGTTTCTTAAATTATTATTTTTGGCAGGGTTGCATATGTTCTCTGTGCTCATTCCATGAATCCAGCTGATTATTATTCCAATCACCAGAGGAAGAGAGAGTCACATTAATTTGTAGTAATTAATAGCACTGATGCATTTGACAGCGCATGTTAACAAGCCTCTTTGATTGTTTGGATCTCTAACTGCGGCCCTTCTTGTTTGCATCTCCTCCGAGGAATTCATAATATCAAAGCTTAACGGTATCTGATACTTGTCAAAATGCAATTTATAAAAGTTTAATTCTTTTATTGATTTAGTTTGGTTTTGATGCCTGCAGAGTCAGCTCCCTTGACAGAACTTAGCGGATTCAAATGCTTGTCACCAGCTCGGCCTCCTTTTTGCAGGGAACAATTGCCATAGGCCAAGCCAACAGGCATGGTTTAATTGCCATTAATTAAAAGCATAAATCTCTTTTTTCTTCAGTTGCTCTGCTCTTAAAGGGGGCTGCATCTCACTCTCTTTTCCTGTGTTTGTCAGAACACCTTCTGGCAAGTAAAGTTAACCCATTCCATCTTCCCAAGCACTTTCTGGAATAATCTTTTGAAGCATAACTCTTATGATCTGATGTGAAATGCATGCGGTTCGGTGATATTTAACAAACTGGATTTCTTCTTTATTGCAGTATAATGAGGTCAAATGAATCCCTCCATGGGTTGTATACATGCTTAAATGGTTTCTGCATCAAATTCTTTTTGACAGCAAATAAAACAGCAGCCAAACAAAACATCAGCTACTTAAAATTGGCCGGAAAATCAGAACATAGTGTGATTGGCAAAAATGAAATTAAAAAGAAATCCCAGCGCGAGGCCTCCTACTCGGGGTGGGTGGGAGGGCTGGGTCCTGGCGGGG